>JABUQX010044132.1:55000-60000 GCA_015478945.1 Trachelipus rathkii | reverse complement strand
AGGTGATTTCTTCATGGAAAAATCTCCAATCAGAACAAATAACAAAGGCTTGTGTATTCGGGACCTTAGACCCGCAAATTTTATGATTAAAGGAGGTAGAAATAAAGAAATTAGTCCAAGTAAAGTTTAGTGGGCTTGCGATAAATAGAAGTAGCAAGCCTACTAATACTTTACATGGGACTAATTTCTTAGTTATAAATCTCCTTTAATCATAATTTTAATAAACGAAGCGTTTTGCGATAGAAATGAATTTTTAGTATTTCTTTGCCTTTTAAATTTAAATACCGGTTTCGTTTTTGTCATGTCATTTGTGCTTATGCTCGATAAGAAATGCTCACACAGTATTTAGCACTAATTTCCTGTTTCAGGGTTCACACTTTCTTGAAAGTCAGGGGAAAAAATCAGTCAGGGAAGGTCAGGGAAAGGTTTTAAGATATGCTGAAAGTCAAGGAAATTCCAAAAAAGTCCTGGAAATTTTAAAATTTCAAAACATACTAAGAATGATCCATGGACCAAGTTACATATTTTTGATTATATTTTTTTAAATTTATGCAGACCAATCCTCACCATTTAGAGAATATTGTTCCCCGATGGAGGCAAATTTTTTCCAGAGGACGCCATATCGAACTTCTACAACAATCACATATGGGCTGATGAGAACCCAGTTGAAAGCCGCCATCAACACCAGTTTTCATTGAATGTATGGGTCGGGCAATGTGGCGACCATTGATAGGTCATTCTTTTTACCAGCGAGGCTTACTGGAGACATTTATCACCAATTTCTTGAACATGACTTGCCTACACTACTAGAAGACGTCCCATTACAATTAAGATGAAAATGTATTTCATGCACGACGGCGCTCCAGCTCATTTCAGTTTAGTTGCTCGTAACTATTTGAACACCGTATATCCAAGCCGTTGGATAGGTCGAGGAGGTACACAACCTTGGCCTCCGCGGTCTCCAGACCTAAATGCATTGGATTTCTTCTGTGTGGGTCGCCTGATAACATTTGTTTATACAGCAACAGTTGAAAGTCCCGAAGAATTAAGGGCTCGCATAATCGCATCTTGTGACACAATTCGGCGCACACACGGTATATTTGAACGTGTCCGCCAATCAATGCGTCGCAGAATAGAGGCCTGTATTGCCGCTGGGGGTGCTCATTTTCAACATGTTATAACCTTAGTGCACCATTGTTTCGTACTATTTCTGTTGTATATTTTCTTCTGTGCAGTAATGTATTTATTCTTATAACTAAATAAATTTAATGAATTTTTTAATTACATTTCCAAATTTAGTTTACTGTTTATTGTAACTTAATGTTTAAATAGGTTTCATCACCTTGTATCTTGGAAATGAGTCGTTTTCGGTGAAATGGTTATTGACACAATCTATATTTATGCAAGGTAATATCATTACTGAATTTTTTCTCAATATTAATGATACACCTTTTGTATATATATATATATATATATATAAGATATATATATATTATAAATATGTGTTTATATATATTATATATATATATATATACTATATATATATATTATAATATATATATATATAATTTTTTAAAATTATTTTATTTTTAATAAACGTGGATGAATCTTAATGCGCGAGCAAGTTATGGCCTGGAAACCGCCGCAGTATAGAGAATAGTATGGTTTCATTAACCAGTGCCCTTCATTATATATATATATATATATTATATATTATATATAATATATTATATATATTATATATATATTATATATATATATATTATATATAATATATATATATATAATATATATATAACTATATATATAGAGATATATATTAGGCCATATTTGATAGGAGTAAAAGTATCGGTTATCGCGTATCTGGTATCGGCAAAATTTCGGGTATCGGTATTCGGCATCGGTATCGCCGATAGTGAAAAAATTGTGAGCTACTTGTATCGGTATCGGTATCGACGAAATATTGGTATCGTGAACACTAATATATATATATATTATACTATATATATAATATATATATTATATATATATATATTATTATAATATATTATAATATATATTATATATATAATATATATTATATATATATATATATATAATATATATATATATATATATATATATATACCTTGTCTGTCAATGAATCACATGCTTGATATCATTTAATTGTCAATTCTAACCGAATAACAAAAATAAACCATTTACCTCCTTCATTGTTTTCTCTACCCTCATTATCTATGCTATTATCAGTGCGAGAAACAGAGAGTAAATTCCTGGCAACACTGCTGAGGCGGGTTCGTCTTGAAATAGCGTCTTCATATCTCGCTTGAATAATTTCGTACCGCAAGCGGGATAAACTTGAATTTCTTGAACGAGCTGACAATCTTGAAGGTTCAGAGTCTCTTTCATTTGAAACTTTAATATAAATATAACTATATCATTCTTTAATAATAATAAAAAAAACTTTTAGATCTGTAATTCAACCACATACAGATGATGATCAATAAATAGTTTTAGGAGGTAATTAAAATTGTTATAATCCATAGATAAAGGATAAGTGCATATAGAGATAATATACTTTTATTGTAAATTGTTGAAAGATACAAAAGGAAACACTCTTTCCTTTTTTCAAAGGTTAAAGGCATCTCAAATAATGAATGTAGCTTTAAGCTTTTCATTCCTTAAGTAAATCTGTACTAACTATGCATTAATATCAAAACACAGAAAATAAAATTTAGTTTCAGACTTTCAGAGCAGATACCAAAATGGTATGTAAAAAAGAAAAAGATTAGTCAAAAACTAACAAAGAGTAAAGGTCAAACATTAGCAATAGTTCGGTAATGGTCGGGTATATTATACCCCAAAAATATAAGAATTTCTATTACCCATGTTTCAAAGTATTGATAAACAAAGACTAACTGATCAAAATTAATTTGCCTATAAAAATTTAAAATTAAAACATGGGCCCTCCTTCTGCGGTAAGAGCGAGTTTATAAGTTTGACAACCACGAGATAAAAATATTTTAGCATGCTAGATCCCATATTTGGACGTAGCACTGAAACCTTTTTTAAAGAGATTTTGCAAATTGTTTTCAAAAAATCTTTCAAAGAGCATTTATTGGCTTAAATGCATTTATAGTATAAAAAAAAAAATAATAAAATTTTTTTTTTTTACATAAGTTGGTTTTTTTTTATTTTCTATTTATCGAGTACATTTCTAGAAGGGTATGGGAAGGAGGGTCTGAAAATATTTAAAACGAAAAACCCAACAAAAACCAAATACAATATATATCATCATCATCATCACCTACTTTCTCTCCCCAAGACTGGGGTAAGGTGCGTAACATGCACTGGAAACAGAAAAGTAGTAGAAGAATATGACGCAAGTCGAAAAGAAAGCCCAGCCTTACCGCCCCCTTCATACCTTTTAGTGAGAACTCGTCACAGTCAGAAAATGCACCTAGAGCTTTAATGGACCGAGATGGACCCTCCTTCAAAAAATCTTTCAAAGAGCATTTATTGGCTTAAATGCATTTATAGTATAAAAAAAAAAATAATAAAATTTTTTTTTTTACATAAGTTGTTTTTTTTTTATTTTCTATTTATCGTTTAATTTTTTAAAAGATATTGGAGAGAGGTCTGAAAATATTTTAAAACGAAAAACCCAACAAAAACCAAATACAATATATATCATCATCATCATCACCTACTTTCTCTCCCCAAGACTGGGGGTAAGGTGCGTAACATGCACTGGAAACCGAAAAGTAGTAGAAGAATATGACGCAAGTCGAAAAGAAAGCCCAGCCTTACCGCCCCCTTCATACCTTTTAGTGAGAACTCGTCACAGTCAGAAAATGCACCTAGAGCTTTAATGGACCGAGATGGACCCTCCTTTGGCATCTCGTCAATATGGGGTTCATCCCTTGGCCCAGGTGGGCCACAACCATACCCCTTCACAAAACCCAGCCATTCACTTCTATTATGCACTTTTCTTCTCGCCTCTGTCAAACTCAAATTTCTCTCCTCCAGCCATTCCTTTACTGACTCAATTCACTTTTTCTTGTCTATCAGCCGACCAATTTCCAACACACTCAAAACTATACATCCGTTTAACCAACCGACTATCATCCATCCTTTCCACATGACCAAGCCATCTCAACATACTTTCATTTATTCTCTCATTACAGCTTTCTTCACACCCACAACTCTCATACGTTCATTTCTCCTTTTATCAATTTTTCTCACATCTAACACACCCCAAAGATTGTCCATCTGAACATATTGTACTTTAGATCTATACCTCTTATTCCAGACCATAGTCTCACTACTACACTTGACACAGGTAACAACATACCCTCATGTAAGACCCTAGCGCGCTCAAGACATAGTCCCTTTACATCCACCAACGATTTAACTGCACCAGCCACCTTCCCGCCATTCCCAACTTTCCTATTACACTCTGCATCATTCCGTTCCCATTTTCAATCCAAACATATAATCCTAATTATTTAAACTCAGACACTTGTTCAGCTGCTCACCATCTAACATAACTTCACACCGAGGGACTCCCCTCACTCAAACCCATAACTACTCTTATCTACGTTTACTTTCATACACCACGCCTGCCAAATCTCTCTTACCAATCTTCTCAAACTCTCTTCAGATATGCCACGCAAAAACCCAAATCATCGGCATATAATAGGTAGGGCTCTCTCGTGCTCTCTCTATTATATATATAGTATATATATATATATATTATATATATATATATTATATATTATATATATTTTAATATTATATATATATATATATATATATATATATATATATATATTGAACGCCTCGTGGTGCGAGGAGGTTGAGTCGCCGACTCTCATAAGAGAGGACGCTGTCAAATCCTCCGGCGTAGCAGTTGGCAGTTTATCTACCTGGGCAAGAATTAAAACTCAACTTCCCGAACACGTTGGTGGCGCTGGTTTGGATAGCGGCGCCTTAAAGTT
>JABUQX010044132.1:25000-50000 GCA_015478945.1 Trachelipus rathkii | reverse complement strand
ATTAGATATCTATTTTCCATCATTTTTTGCTTAAGTACATTAGGATCCAAAAACATTTTATAATTGTCAATTATTTTTAAAATTTCTCTTTAAGAGAATTTTTATCCGATACTCATTATACTTCAACCACTTGTGAAACTTTTTTTGGCCTTCTTTTGAAAAATTTATCTAACACTTTGCCTGTGTCCAAATTTTAAATTTCCCCAAGTATTCTATTATACATTTTCCTTTCCTTTATATTTACGTTAAAATCAGACACACATCAACTCCTGTAACACATCAATTCCTGTAAACCTTCTTTCAAGAGTTAGCATTTACAGGCTTCTCTCCTACAAATAGGATCTTTAATTTTCTTTTAAATTACATCTTAAAGAGATAACAATCAGCACATAATATCAAATAGTCATTCTACCCAAGAATATCAAAATGTTATTTAGGAAATCAATAACTAAATTACTTTTCCAATTTTTAACTAACATTTTAAAATATTATTATTGAAAGTTATCATAATTTGCAAAAGTGATGTGGATTGATCCACAAGGCCAAAAATTTTAATACAGGCAGAATGCTTCCTAACAAAAAATTTTACCTTCAAGGGAAGGATGAAATTCATTTATAGTATTATTTTTTGAGATTGTGACCCCTTCACGCTAAAAAGCATGTTAAAACTAAAATTCAAAACGTGGACATGTAACATTAAAACAGTAAGTTCTGAACTAAAAGCCAAAAATATCTAAATTTCTAATTACTTATACGATCTTTAATTTTGTTTAAATTTATCAAAGTTAAATGCTAGCAATAGGATTTTTGATGATTCTAGTGAGGGTTCCACATTTAGTATGAAAGAGATCTGAGAATAAATTTTAAAAGTTTGGATGACACCGAAAAATAACCTATAAATTATCTAACCAAAAACCTAATCCTTATTTCTCTTTATTCCTGAATTATATTATTTTCTGTAACAATCCTTTGCAAATTACAGATTAATACAGTATAAAAATAATTTCGATTAAATTTGACATCACATCAACATTTCTAGAGTGTCAAATACTTTGTGACATATGTACAGCTAAAACCCTTACGAAATTATTTTACAATTATAAATCTGTAAAACAACCCAATTCGTTAGAGAAAAATTGTCTTTATAAAAGAAAATAATTATAATATAATTATAATTATAATAATATATAGAAATATATTAGGGTTTGGGATTAGCACCAAAATACTCAAAAGCAAAAACTTATTTCTTATCATTTGTTGTTGTTGTTGTTGAACTCAAGGTTTTGCTATGATCATGTAGTAAGTAAGAGGTGTAATAGTAAGCTAAAAAAAAATAAGAATAATTTATATAATAATAACATTATAGCAGTCATATTTAAGAGGAGCGTGAAGGTCTTAGGGGAGGAATTATGACAATGAAGTTAACAGTGTTATAAAAATATGATTTACTGAAGAAAAAAATATCTATACTCAATCACATCCAGAAATCACACATATTTTGCACATTTCATTTCAAACTATAAGTAGAAAAGCTAAAGTATCCTTTAGCTTTGATACTTATAGTCTGAAATGAAATGTGCACCTGGTAAAGATGTTCACATACTTATCTCAAAACTGACTTTTAGGATCACCTTTCAATTTTATTTCAGATTTTCATAGCCAAGCTTTAAGATAAGCATTAAATAGGATCTTGGCAATTGTTTATTATAAAGAGGAAATTTAAAGAATTTATCATATGTCTTTAACCTTGTACCAAAATAAATTTCTGTCACTGTACCATCAGGTATGTGCTATTTCATATATGACAAACACCAACATTCAGGTGAGAAAATATTTCACCTAGATGCTGAGTTTCTTAAAACCAACGCAGTTGCTTGTTCTGTAATGGGAAGTAAACATTATTGTGTGGAGTGTGCAATACATATCAGGGGTGGTTAAATTCGCTTTTACTTGTTCGCTCTCTCACCCAAAAATCTCTTTCTAACTCAAACTGTTTCATCACTCCATATGCTATCACTAATACAACAGGCACTGTACTGTAACAGTTTTAAATGTTTTGCATTTTGACAAAAGTCTTTGATTTAAAATCAAATTAGGTTTCTTCTAACTCCAATGAGTTTTGTTTAGGCCCCTGGCCTAATTAATTCACACCGTGACTGATGAAATGGATGTGAGGAGAGTGTGAAGAGAACACTTCGAAAATCTTCACAACATTATCAGTAATGATGAGATGATAGTGAATGTGTGTGGGTCTGATAGTGAAAGAAGAAATAGATATTTTTGTGATGAGGTAATTGGTAGAGTGAAAAAGTTGAAGAAAGGTGAATTTGCAGTCATCGATGGAAATGATCGAGAAAGGAGGCGAGACTGTGACTGACTGGACAAGGAAGTTGTGTAACAGTGTTTATGGAGGATATAGTTTAGAAGGAATGGAGGAGAGCAGCAATAGTAACATTATACAAGGGCAAAGGAGATAAGGAGAACTATAGGAACTATAGAGTGTTGTTGAATTGAATTGTTGAATTATTGAGTGTTGTAAAGATATATGCTAGTATTTTGGATGAAAGGGTGCGTCGGGTGACCGAGGGACTGATTGACGAAGAACAAGATGCATTTAGAAGTGGGATAGGATATGTAAATCAAATTTTCCCATTGAAACAAATTATGGAGAAAAGAAAGAAGAATAAACTGTATTTAAGTTTTATTGACTTGCAACAGGCATATAACAGGATTAATAGAAAAGCTCCGTGGCAGGTGTTAGTGATATATTGTGTTGGTGGTAGGCTTCTGAATGGAATCAAAAATACGTATGGTAATAGTAAATCGTCTGTAAGGCTAAACAGAGTTTAAAGTGAATGGGTAAATAATAAGAGTTAAGTGAGGCAGGAATGTGTTTATGTATATTGGATATGGGGTGAATGGGGAAAAAAAAAAATAGAAGTAGTTATATCTCTGTTTGTTAGACAGAATGGAAAATGGAAGAGAGTGGAGGATGCACTGCTTATTGTACGCTGAAGATTTGATTTTGTGTGGACAATCTGAAGGAAGTTTGTGAAGATTGGTGGAAAGGTTTGGAAAATTGTGTAAAAGGAGGAGCTTGAAAGTAAATGTAGATAAGAGTAAGGTGACGGTAGTAGTGAGTGAGAAGAATCCGCAGTGTGAAATCATGTTGGATGGTGGGCAATTGGAACAAGTATCTGAGTGTAAATGTTCAGGCTATATGTTAGATAAAAAGGGAAGAGTTGATGTAGAGTGTAGTAAGAAAGTTGTGAATGGAAGGTAGGTAGCTGGAGCAATTAAATCCTTGATGGATAAAAAGGGACAGTCTTGAGTGCGCTAGGGTACTGCATAAGGGTATGTTGTTTACTGGTGTTAAAGCATAGTAGTGAAAGTATGATGTGGAATAAGAATGTATAGATCTAAGGTACCAACTGTTCAGATAGGACAATCTTAGGGGCGTGTTAGGTGTGAGGAGAATTGATAAAATAAGGAATGAATGTGTTAAGAGAGTTGTGAGGTGTAAAGAAAGGCATGACATAATAAATAAAATTTATTAAGATGGTTTGATTATATGGAGAGGATGAAATGATAGTCAGTTGATAAAGTAGATGTATAGTGGAAAGTTTACTGGGAAACAACTAACTGGGAGGCCGAAGAAAAAGTGGAGTGAATCAGTAAAGGAATGTTTGATGGAAAGGAATGTTGCAGAGAGAGAGAGATAGAAAGGTTGCATAATGTTGTGAAGTTTAGTGTTTTGTGAGGTGTATGATTGTGGGCCTGGCACAAGGTATGAACCCTACATTGACGAGGACAAAGCGAGGGTCTATCGCGGTCTTGTGAAGCCTAGGGTGGAATTTTCAACTACAACGAGCTTTCACTTAAGGGTATGGAGGGGATGGTTGGAGGAGGGGGTGGGGGACTTTCTTTCAACTTATGTCATGTTCTTCTACTACTTTTCTGTTTCCGGCGATAGTTGTGCACCTCACCCCAATCTGGGGAAAGGAGGTATATAATATATATTTATAATATTATATATATATTAATAATAATATATTATATAATATATTTATATATATATATTATATATATTATTATATATATATATAGTATATATTATATTATATATATAATATATACAGGGTATAGTTGCTTAACGCAACGGTAATACTGTAAATTAGTAATGTACTGTATATAAAACTAAAAGTTTAATAAAATTAAACATTTTTAGGAGCGAAAACAGAAACTATTTAAAGCAATTAAAAAATTTTTTGCTTGTTTTTTGTATATAGTTGCTCGCAAAAAATTGATAATAAAATAGTATGAAAGTTTTAAATAAGTTTAATACAGAGTAAAGAAAATATTTTTTAAGGGTAAACTAAATTTTTTTGTAAGTATGAAATGAATTGTTTTCTTAGGTGACCTGACCTAACCCATTGCAACCTAGACATGGGAAAAAAAAAATTCATTTCGCACCATAGACATCTATTTAGTATATAGAGGTTACACTGCGGAAATTTTTGTTTTTGATCGACCTCCCATTCTGTGGCCGTAAGTAACTTTGTCCTTTATACGGTATTATATATTATATATATAAAAACATACTATTAGTATAATAATATATATATAATATATTACTTATATAGATATATATATATAATATATTATAGATATATAATATATATATATATATTATAGTATATATATAGTATATAATAAGAATTGACATACTAACCCGACACTGCGTTACTACTATTTTGTTCATGAGTTCTTCTTTCAGACCTCTCAATTAATTATTTGATTTCGCTTATTAGTCTAGTTCTCTCAGCTCACTCTACGCGACGTGATGACCTTGCAAGATCCGAAGTATCACTTGCAACTGACGATGACAGGGCTGATGATGGTGATGCGGCTGATGAATGAGATCTTAATCGTGAGGATCGTCTCTGGGAAGGCATTCACTAGTGAAACTAATGAATACTAAAACATTTCTATATATATATATATAATAAAATATATAATATATAAATATATAATATATAATATATATAATATAATATATAGTATATATATATATATATATATATATTATATATAACACACACAAGGCTTAAAGGTGGAGGGGAGGTGCTTTCTTTTTGACTTGCGTCATATTCTTCTACATACTTTTCTGTTTCCAGTGCATGTGACGCACATTACCTACCCCCAGTCTTGGGGAGAGAAGTGAGGTATGATAATATAATATATATATATTATATATATATATATATATATATATATATATAAATTATTATATATAATATATAAAATATATATATATATATATATATATAGTATATATATATTATATATATATATTATATTATATACCAAATATCCAGGAATTCCACACACAACAAAATTTCCCTCTCTACTCATCATGAGCAACTTTCCCGATAGCCTAGCTTACTCCTAAAGCCGAATGACACAAAACAAACCCGGCCTAGGAATTATATATGTCCAAATGTAAAGATAGTGAGGAGAAACTCCATAAACTGCAATAAGATGCAAAAATGGATCCAAAAACACTTTCCCAACTCACCACTCACCCCTTCAAAACACAATTGGATCTGCCAAGTCTGCACTCCACCCACAAAAAAAAAAAAAAGCACAACACAACGCATCACACAAGCAAACCCAACAATATAAACATATTACGATTCAACACAAACAGACTACACAACAAAATGAAAGAGACAGAAGTCTTTGTGAAACAACACACAACATTCACATAGTCATGATACAAGAAGGCTACCTACCCAATAAATATCCAGAATCAAAATTGTATGGCTATGATGCCATCTTCACACCCCAAACCCCCCAAAACTACACTCTACTAACCCTTATACACAACTCACTATCATATATTAAACGACAACACCACAAAAATACATCCTTCGCAATAATGATAAAACAAAAAAACACACAAACCTCTACATTCCCCCTCACACCTTATCACAATGCCCCAGAAAGTACAAACCAAACCTCTCAGAAATCTCCCACCTCAACGCCCAAGAATCACTTAACATTACATGGGGCTTGTCTAAAAGGACTTTTTGTCGACACACATGCATGTTTATAATCCGAGCGTCGCAGAGTATTAGGACCCCATGTACTAAATCGTTTTGATCAAAATATCAAGTATGTTATTCTTTAGTTTTGTAATATAATAACTTTATCTAAAAGTTCTGTTTCAAAATTTTTTGAGCTTCACATTTAAGCTTGTATATGATAATTTATTTTAAATTCATATTTAAATTCAGAGAAATATTTTCTGGCTTGAAAATATTTAAAGTCATTTTTTTTAATAATGTTTTTCCTACTTGAATATCATCACTCGGGAGTAACCAGCCTAATCATTAGAATGCTTCAGATAGAACTTGTTCAGCAAATTTGTAGGGCTCTCAATAGTTCTCTATAACTTTCCCATTTCAATTTTTGATGTTTCTTCTAAAAACTTCAGTCTTTCTTCTGCTGCTTCTCATATTCGCTTCCCATCTGTTCCTATGACATCCACACTCAAAGACAGCCGAATTCTGTTTTACTACTATATTAAATTCACTTTTTGAATACTTTAATTCAGCAGGTATGCCAAACACAAAAGAATCCTTTGCTGCGGCATCAACTTCAGCATGCTGTGCTATGCTAACATTTCCCGGAATGTAAATGAATTGTGCTAGTTTGCCCCTCAACTCCCTAATTAAAAAGGTGAGTGAAGGACCGTAAATGAAAATAATTGATAACATAAGCTTTCATAATCTATATGCAAGCTTACATAATAAATTAAGGTAATTATTTGGTATTGTGCAACCTAAATTAATTGAGTTAGTTGTTAAATATATGTATATTTAAAATAAATTTTCTTTAAAAAAACAAAAAATAGGTTAGAGAGAGGGAGGGAAAACATGTTTTGGAGTAGTATTCATAATCTTCATTGGGATTTGAATTTAACTCGCCAACTATATACTTACTTAAAAAAAATTTTAAATTACTAAATTACAAGGATTTTCGAAAACATTATGTTACAAGATTTGCATGAAAAAATCTTTAAATTGTTAACGTAAAACTAAAGAAACTAACCTTAAATTCCTCCTTGTTCTTACTCTTGGGGTTGGAGGATTCCTCGTAGTTCTGGAACTAGATCTTGTAGCCCTGCTTATCCTAGAAATTGAAGTGCTACTTCTTGTACTAGTTTCTAATTCCGGAATGGGCTCCAAGGTAGAGTTCTCATTGGATCGTGTCTGAGAGCTGCTTTCAAAGGTATTATTTAAATTTGAAGGCAACTGGTCTGGATCTTCTTCAGCCAAAGTTGTATAGCTAAAAATAAAATTTGAAAAAAAAGTAAAATGTTTTAAGCTTATATTAAATGTATGTAAATTAAACAAATACATTAATTTCTTAAATTTTAAACTTTTATGAGTATAAAGAAAGACTTTTTTATTTTCAAGTTTCAAAACCATGAAGCATTACATGAATAGTACCTAAATTGATCAGTTTCATCTGATCCAATATTTACTTCCAGCTCTACTTCATCAGTCATTCCTCTACCACTACCTCGAAGCTCATTTCCCAATGGTTCGGGATTTACTGCAGCTGAATTCAGTGTTTCATCAGACAAAGAGAAGTATTCTTCAAGAATATGTTGATCTACAGATGCCCTTAGTGATCTAATTTGGTGTTGGATATCATATAACATAGATCTGATTTGCTGTAGCTGGGAAATTTCATTTCCTTGTCTTGTTGTTAATTCATATTGAGCTCTTGGTATTGACAATGACCTTCAATAATAAAATAATATTAAAATAACCCCCATCTCTACTTATTAACGAAAATAAAGGTTTGACGATTAACTTAAAACAAAATGGTATATAACCTCCTTATAAATAATAATCAATTTACTAAACAGTTACATATATAACTAAGAACATAATTAGTTTTGACATCTAAAATGGTAGTCCAAACTTTAAACTTTCCTATCAATCTCAAAAAATTATTTTTTTGCCTAGATATATAACTACTTAATTTTAAGATTTTCATCTTAAAACAATTCTATTATATCATAAAATAAGTGAACTATAAACTATCTAATTAGATTATAACATATTAGCTGTTGACTATTCTTTCAGGTAGCATTCATGCCCTATTCTTAAACATATTTTCGCTTCAAAAATAAATATTTAGTACTTTAGGGCAATAAAAAAATATAAACCTCCCTTCCTACCAACTAGCAAATAAACACTTAGGGATATCGATATGAGTCAATGGAATGTTCCTCTGCTCTTAAGCGGTCTATGGTTCGTCCCTTTCGCGGCGTTATTTACCCGGGAAGAATATCCAGCACACTTTTAACCGTGCACAAAAGTTTCTACAAGCTGGTCCAGAAAATAGTTCATTGTTCATCCTTCACTCATCACACACATTACTTACTCAATTACTCTCTCTTTTGACTACTTAAAAAAAAGCCTATGTAGCTTAAGATAAGCCACAGGGGCAGCTTCCAAAGATAGCATTCCTATCATCGATTGGTAGTAAGTTGGTGACCCTATGGAAACACAAACGTTCTTGTAAGCAGTTCTCTTTCTTCATTAATTTCCTAAACAGTGTAATTAAAACAACACCTTTCCACTACACATCACATCTTGTTCTTGACCAAAACTCAGGTATCAGAATAATATAATTTCTTCTTACTGTCTCCATCATCAATGTTTATTTAAAGATGGATAATGTGTGTATCTGCAAAATAACATTGTCTGTTCACGTTACTAATATTGAATTTTCCGAATTTTTTACCATAAGGCTTAGACCCTCTTGCCAATTTACGACTAAATACATCAGTTCAGCTTATCTATCTCTTAGATCTACGATTACAAATTCTTCAACTACCTAACTTTAAAAATATTTTCTCATCTTCTCCATTCTCTGAAATCATCATCCCATGTGATTTGAATGTTCACTACCAAAACTGGCTTCCTCTAGTTCTCAAGATACAGATGAACTTCCTAACCATTTCTCTCTCCACAACCACCTTGAACAGGTGCTCTAGTTCCCTACTCATGTCCCTTGATTAGTTTAGAAATAATAATAATAATAATAATAATAATAATAATAATAATAATAATAATAATAATAATAATAATAATAATAATAATAATAATAATAATAATAATAATGAAAATAATAATAATATTTTTTTTGAGTAGGTGCACTGAGATCGTCACTGCTTAGGGACGATCTCTAAACCGAACGCGAAACGTGGAGGCGAGGAAAATGTCAAATCCTAAGCAGTAGTGGGAGTACGAGAAGTGCGGTAATGCCGTGAGAGGTGGAGCCGCCAAAAGGAAGATCGGAAAAACTAACTGGAAAATTGATCGGCGAAGAAAATATCAAATCCTATATAGTAGTTTGAGCTCGTGAAGGAATGCAAAAATGGAATTAAAACTGAAAGACGGAGAGTCAGCAAGGAGAACACGTAGGCGTTCATCAGGAAATTTAGAGCGGAGGGGGAAACACTTTTGGCGGACAATGGAGAGTGCATGGGCAGTCCAGGAAAATATGCCGAATTGTAGTAGGTGTATGAAGTTAACAAAACTGACAAGTAGGAGAGTGGTTGTTGGACATGAGGTAGCTATGAGTAAAATTAGTGTGACCGATACACGAAGGCGGGTCAATACAACCTCTTGGTGACGTTGACAGCAACAAGAAGAAGGCCACACCCCAAAGGTTGGCTTGAGAAGTCGGAGCTTTGGCCATGACAATCTCGCTCCCAGATGAGGGGGAAATAATCGGAGGGAGAGACCCCGAGCCGTCATAGATGGTGGCAGAGGCAAGTTTCGCATGCCGGTCCGCCTCTTCATTACCCGGAATTCCGACATGAGAAGGGATCCAGCAAAATATTAGAGATATATGTCTGGTAAGGGCAAGGTACAGGAAACGCTGTGTAATAAGGATAATGGGAATCCTAGTGGTCAGATTCTGTATTGCCAAAAATGCACTACGAGAGAGGACGTAGGGAATGGGATTGTTAATGGTGATGATCCTCGAGACAACCAGCAGAAGAGCTGTAATTTCTGTTGTAAAAACGGAGGGATGAAAAGGGGGCGTATGAGAAACTATGTGGTTCGAAAACAGCCGAGGCGCCAACACCCTCCCCAGATCTCGAACCGTCCATGTACATGGAAACTGAGTCCGCATGGGCGACAAAATGGAAGAGAGAAGCAACCTTTAAACGTGCGGGATGGTGAAAGAACTTAGTAAGTTTGGATAATTCGAAAAAGAACGTTGGAGCCGAGAAAATCCTATGAATGTCATTATTATGGAACGTAAATGGAAGGACCTAAAGGAGGGGTATATTGAGACGGGAGAGAATACCAGACACCGTAACTGCAAATAGCCAGTAAGGAGCTTGCACCACACGCTGAAGAAATGGTGCTAGGGCCGATGGAAACGGAGGAATGACCTACACATCAGATATTCCCTGCAAAGGGACAGAGGCATGGTGTTTGATTCAGCCTCCAGACTGACCTTCGGAGAGGAACGAAAAGCGCCAGTCGCGATACGTATGGGGGAATTGTGAACGGGATCTAGGAGACATAAGTAAGAAGTAAGAGGGACCAGTCTGCCCATATATCGTGCTCCCATAGTCCAGTTGTGATCGGACAAGGGCTGCGGAAAGCCATAAGAGCGTTTGTCTGTCAGCGCCTCATTTAGTTGACGTCTGATGACGAAGCAGATCGAGGGATCGACGGCATTCTGTCTTTAGTTGACAGATATGCGGAAGGTACGTAAGATGTTCATCAAAATTTAACCCGAGAAATCTAACAGACCCATAAAGAGTCAAAGGTGGAGGTGGAAGGTCTATAGAACCCCTTATGCCCTTCTTTCGGAACAATAAGGTAGTGGTCTTTGTAGGAGAGAAGTGGAAACCGCGGCGGGAGCTCCACAAGGTAATATTTAAGATGGCAGTCTGGAGTTGCCTCTCTAGATAAGGCAATCTTTTACTTGAAACGTAGAGGGCCAAGTCATCCACGTAACGGGAGCATTTTACCGTTGCGGGAATAGGCTCAACTAAATCATTGAAGCCCGTAACAAAGAGCAGGACGCTCAGGACGCTACCCTGTGGAACACCCTCGTCCAGGACAAAGTACCTGGAAAGGGTCGATTTACAACAGACTCAGGTGGTTCTCTGTGACATAAGAGTTTGAAGAAAGAGGCGGGGGGGGGGGGAGAGCTGACCCCGAAGGCCTAATGAGAGGAATTTACCAAGAATGCCGCTTTTCCAGATGGTGTCATACGCTTTTTCAAGGTCGAAGAAAACAGCAAGCATCATGTTATTATGAGAAAAGGCCTCTCGAACGTCATGGTTCAAACGGTGAAGTAGATCTATCGTCGAACGGTGTTGCCGAAAACAAATTGAAAGTTAGAAAAAGCCCCCCTGGTCTCAAGAATGAAGATGAAACACGTAACAACCATTTTCTCTAGTCTTGCAGGAATGACACGTTAGTGAAATCGGTATATGATTGTCAACCATTCGCGGATCTTTTCCCGGTTTCGAAATAGGAACGAGTGCCGTCAGTCACACCGATGGAAAAGAACTTTCAATCCAAATCCTGTTAAACAATGTAAGTAAAAAGGCCTGCGCAGAGAGATGGGCATGGCGGATCATGATATAAAAGATATCATCCAGGCCAAGAGCCCCATCTTTGCAAGCAGATAAAGCAGTGCGAAATTCGTGCAGAGTAAAGAGGCGGTTGCAAGGAAAATCCCCACCTCCGGGTAATTGGAAGCATTAAACCACTTAGCAAAGTTGAATCCAAGGATGTCCGCAACTGGACCCGGTGCCGAAATAATATCCATCAAATAGGGACCCATATTGGATCACAATTGGGGAGTGGCACTGTGTCGGCGAGCGATCTTCCGAACCACCTTCCAGACCGAAGTATTCGGAGTGGAAGAAGTAACAGTAGAACCCTATTGTTAAAAATAGTTTTCTCGTTCGGTGGCAAATGAAGCGAGAACGAGCCGATGCATTTTAAAGATGATCATATTAGAAACGATAGGATTGGTTTTATATTGGCGGTAAAACCGTCTCTTCTCACGACATGCAAGGGCACACTCCGTAGACCCAAGAAGTGGCGGTGCCACGGCGAGCCGCAGAACGGGGAATGCTCTGCTCAGCGACCAAAAGTACGGTGTCCGAAAAAGAAATTGTAAGCGTCTGTTGTGGACGGAAAATGTATCCAAGAAGGGACCACCGTCAGAGCTCCTAATTTATAAAACGCGGACCAGCCCACTCTGTCATACCTCAATCCGGAGTAAGACTCAAGTGGCGAGCTCGGAATTATGGGCTTAATGATAATAGGGTAGTGATCGCTACCGCACAAATCACCAAGACGTGTCCAGGAAAACCTGTCCAGAATCGAATGGAAACACAGCAAGACCTCCACGCAGGAAGAAGTACGGGTGACCAAACATTCATATGTTCGAACCCCAGAGATAAGGCAGCCTAAAGAAAATGAGTCCAACAGCTCCACCAACGAGGTAGAGGAAGCAGACGCTCGTTGTCCATCCCCCCCCCCAAATCAAATCACCCAAAACCCCCAATGGGGGAGTTAGTTGCCGGAGAAGATTTTTCAGATCCTGTTTGGAATATGGAGTACTAGGAGGTAAGTATATGGAACACACGGAAAAGTCTTGGGGCAGATGAATTCTTGTAGCAGCGGCATGTAAAGCAGTCTGGAGAGGAATGGGAGAGTGGGAAACAGTTCAACGGACGAGGATGGCTGCACCTCCTCTGTCAGAGGGATCCCGATTCACAGAGACGATTGGATATAATAATAATAAAAATAATAATAATAATAATAATAATAAAATAATAATAATAATAAAATAATAATAATAATAATAATAATAATAATAATAAATAATAATAATAATAATCATCATCATCATCATCATCCACCTTCTTTCTCCAAGACTGGGGTAAGGTGCGTGACATGCACCGGAAACAGGAAAGTAGTAAAATATGACACAAGTCGAAAAGAAAGCCCAGTCTTACCACCTCCTTTATACCTATTAGTAAGAACTCGTTGCAGTCAGAAAATCCACCCTTGAGCTAATAATAATAATAATAATAATAATAATAATAATAATAATAATAATAATAATAATAATAATAATAATAATAATAATAATAAAACCTACATTACATAAGAGCTTTAAAAATGAATGCCTTAACTTTTAATAAAAACCACATAACTGAAAAGTCCTCATAAATTTATAAAGTTATAGAAGGACGGATAATTAAAAATTTGAAATAATTACAAAATACAAACCTGCATATGCTTTGCATGTTTTCTATATGTCTACTAAGCAAATGGACTCCAAAATGCGGATCTAATTGCGCTCTGCTCTGTGACCTTGATGATGAGATTGGGTTATCTGATAAAAATGGATCTAAAACAGTGTTCTGGCCATTAAGAGATGAAGAACCTGAAAGCCCAGAAGGTCCAGGTACAGCCAGTAGGTCTTCACTATTAGTCCTACCATTTGAAGAACTATGTGACACTGAAGACAAAGGTCCATTACTTGTTCGCTGAGAGAAACTACCACTAGTTGAGCCTCGGTTTCTAGATGTAGTACCTCCTGGGAATTTACCCCTATAGTACATCCATCTCCCTCCTTGCCCTGAATGACGAAGCCTACTTAGCGGACTCTCATTATTATCCTCATCGTTATCATTCTCCCCTTGCTCGCCTACTGCTAATGACCCAGATTGCATTCCTCTTAGCATAAAATTACTACTGGAATTATCATTACCTGTTCCCAAAGTAGAAGAGCGATTATCCCTTCCTGTATATCTTGATGATTCTGAAACCGAATCATTAAGCTCTTCTCTTTCAAATTCTGATGCAGAACCATTTCTTCCTCTGTAATAGTTGCTATTATTTTCAGTAGCTCGCGAAGTAAGTCTTCTCTCCCTCGTCCTTAGGATGAAATTAGATATTGGAAAGTCGATCTCATCACTTTCACGCAATCCAAAAGCCTCACTATCAGTTCCTGAAACGCGGGCTGGTGTAGGTCTTTCTCTGTTAGTTAAAGGAAATTCAATCGTTGGTGTTTCTCTTTCCTCAAGAGGGTCAAGCGTTCTAGCTCCACCACGCATAACACTTCCTTCTCCCCTTCTCTCCTCTAGATCATAAGTTCCTCCAGCACTATTATCAGATTCATTCCCGCCAGTTCTATTTAGTCTCGAAGTCCACAGGAGGGAAAGTCGAGTGTTCCGTTCATTGGAAGCTCCACTAACCCCACTAGTAACTGATGAACTAGAATCAAGCGAGGATGATGAAGCACTATCATCACTAACAGGACGTGGAAAAGGCCGCATCTCTCCAATCCGTCCTTCTTCTTCTAAGCGATTAGAAGTATTACTCTGAGTAGATTGGGGTTGATTGTTTCTCCTTCTGGCACCAAGAAATTCTCCAACATTCACTGTTGTTGCCAAACGAGGGCCCAAGGCACCCAAACTGTATCCATTTTCATTCTCCTAGAATTTCAATATATATATATATATATATATATATATAATATATATATATATATATCATATAAATATATAATATATATATATATATAATACCTATAATATATATATATATACTATATATATATATACTATATATTATATGATTAAATAATCTTATATGTCTTTCAGTTGATGGAGCTTTTGTGTTACAAAGAGCGTCTTCTAAGATGCAATAACTATTGCATGAGCTTGTGGTGTAGTCGTTAGCGATTTATTTAATTACTAAAAAGGATTTATTTATTACTATAAAAAGGATTTATTGATTACTAAAAAGGATTTTTTTTTATTATTAAAAGGATTACTAATTGTGAATCTTATTTTTTCAGATAATTAATAGATTATCTACCACGGCTTTTGGTAACTATAGCCTATAAATATTAATTTATGATTAAATGACTGGATGATATTTAGTTATTTTTTGTTGGTTTTTATCTTAATGAATATAGTACAAAGGAGCATATCATTACTTTATTTTGTGACAAAAGAAAAGAAAATGGTTTGACTTAGATTATATATATATATATATATATATATATATATATATTATATATATATATACTATAAATATATGTGTATATAGATAGATAAATAATATATAGATAGTATATATAAGGGGTTATTTGTAGCTGCATTTAAAATGACATATGTACGGTATCTGACTTTAATAATTATCTTCATCACAACTGAATTAGGTAATTCATTGATGTTCTGTATGCTATAATTAGAGATACTTTGTGTAGTTAATCATTTATTTTCTTAAAGGTAGCAGTGTGTAGCTGGAAAATGGACACTGAAACAAAAGTGGTGCACAAAGGCCAGAATGACAGAAGAGAAAGAGTTTCTGAATGTCCTTCGTTTTCTGGTGAGATAGAAGAATATGAGAATTGGAGAGAAAGAATAAATGATTGACTAATGGTGAGAGGTGAAGAAGTGAAATATACACCAATTGAGATTAGAATGGCACTAAAAGGTCATGTGATGCTGTAAAAAGTATGAATAGAGAACAATTGGGTTCGAAAGGAGGAGAAAAAACTATTATAAAAATTAGATAATGTTTACAAGAGAGAAAGCAAAATGGACAAAATAAAAAAAGACAGTTTTTTTATGGTAAAAAAAAAATGAGTGAAAGTATAAAAGAATATATAGTTAGATAAGAAAGCGCAGCACCAGAGTGTGAAGCCGTGGGTGGAGGTAAAATGAGTAATGTAATGAAAGGGAGTCATTTGCTGTATGGCGCAAGATTACATAAAACTGACTTGCATGTAGTGTTAGGTGCTTGTGGAAATGATGAGTATAATTATATAACAATAAAAAAACTACTCGGAAACATATTCCAAGAAACAGACAGAGATAGATAGAAAAAAAACCAGAGGAACCTTGGCTAAATGAAGACACAAAGAATATTCACAAAGGGAGAAGGATACAGCATGAATTTCAAATGTTATAAGTGCGAAGAAGAGGGACACATGACTAAAGATTGTAAGAAGAAAGGGAGCTGTTGTTCATTTGCAAATCAAGAGGACATTGGGAAAGGGATTGCCCTGACAATTGGAAAAATAAAAATAAGGAAACCCAAGTAGAGAAAGTGTTATGGAATAATAATGAAAGAGAAGATCAGGATATTGATCTAGAGGCAATAGATGACATACTTGATACTGGTTGTAATAAAACTGTATGCGGAGAATTATGACTAGCAAAGATCGTAGCCAATTTATCAGCAAAGAGAAATAGAGATTATGAAAAAGGATCAAGAAACATATAATAGATTTAAATATGGAGAGATCGAGTTTGAATCAAAAAAGGTATTAAAAATAACTTGCAAGAATGGGTATAAAAAGGTGAAAATAAGAACCAAAATTATTGAGGGAGATGTTCCTTGGTTGATAAGTCGTGAAACAATGGTAAATAAGGGTTTAGTAATGGATATAGAAAACAAAAAAATATATTTAAAGGATTTTGATAGTATTGGATTGAAATATAAATTTGGAAGAAATTTAAGAATAGAACTTTTGAGACAAAAAGTGAACACAATTTCGATCGTGAAAGATTGTATTGAGAATAATGTCAAATGCAGAAAAGGATTAGCAAAACTTCATTTGCAATTTAGACATGACAGTTGTGACAAGATATGGAAACTAATCGAACAAAGCTGCATGAAATGTTTAAAAATATTTAAGAACAAGAAAAAATAAAGGAAGAATTAGAAAAAATTTGTAATAATTGTTTGTGTGTAATAATATATATATATATATATATATAATATCATATAGATGGAGTGGATATATATATATATATATATATATATATATATATATATATATATATATATATATATATATATATATAACACATAAAAATATATGGCGTATTTTTATATATACATCCATATCTATATCTTGACCTTGAATAATTTATTGTAATATATATATATAAATATATATAAATATATATATATATATATATAATATATATATATATTATATATATATATATATATATATATATATATATATATATAAATAAAACAGTAAACCAGTAGTGGGGTTTCCTATGGCCTTCAAATTTAATGAGATGGTGTCATTAGATTTAGGAGAATGTGAAGGAAAAAGGTTCCTAGTCATGGTAGGCATGGCAACTAGCTATGTAAGATCCATTTGGATAAAGAACAAACAATCTGAGGAGATAAGAAATATAATGAAAAATTGGAATAGCATTTTTGGAGCACCAGATAAATTCTTTTCAGACAACGCAAATTGGTATATATATAATATATACTTTCCTATCTCCATCGAAGGCTCTAACATCTCACCTGTGAACATAAACAACAAATTGTCTTGGAAACCTTAAATTACAACGGTTGCTAAGGTGGCCACAAAGAAGCAGTTAATTTATCAGCTGATATCAAAATATCAGCTGTCAATTTGTATGGAGTACTGTTCTCAAATTTGGCCCAGTTCCAAACTTCTTTCGGATAGGGCTGAACCAAAGGTTATAAAAGTTTAATAAACTGTCCCCTACTTTCCAAATCTCTCTCTCTCTCTCTGTATCATCACGTTGGCACACTATTTCTTTACTATAGGTACTACACTAGGAGGTGCTCGAGGAGTTGACCTCTAGCTTGCAACTACCACTGGGTCGCCCTCGTGGCACAAGAGGTGTCTTGTGAGGATTGAAAATTTCAGATGTGCTCCTTGTGGTGCCTACTTTCCAGCAACCTCTACTTTGTGGAACTCCGTATCTTCATGTGTTTCCTGCTGTATTTAATCTTCTCTTCTTTAAAGTATGCATCTGTGCCCATCTGAGGGATTTGCATTGTCTGGAAGGGCTTTTTTTTATTATGCTATTCTGCCCCCATCCTTGAAAACGTCTTGCCCATGAGTGGTGGTAACTTTAAAAAAAATTGGAAACTTTCATTCATTTTTGGAAAGTACAACTTAAATATACCTAGTTCAAAAACTTTTGTTAATTTTTGGAAGATAAAAACTTAAAATAAATAGAAAACAAAACTATAATTCACCCATTCACCTAGGGAACTCGACTAAAGTGTATATGAATTCTAAAAAAGTGTATATCTAGGTAGGACTAAAATTACCAAAGTGAGGAACATACCACTCTTTCAATTTCTGAGAGAGGAGAAACTCTATTCTCTGAGTTTGAATTTGAAGAAGAATTGTCACTCTGAAAATGAGAAACTAAAAAAATTTTATAAAAAAAAAAAAAAAAAAAAAAAAAAAATCTTAACCTATTATTTATTTATCATTAAAATGTAAGTAATAATAATAATAATAATAAATAATAATAATAATAATAATAATAATAATGTCAAATAAATTTTTTTTAAAATATATATATATATATATATATATATATATATATATATATATATATATATATATATAATAATATATAATATATATATAATATATATATATATATTTAAAGATAAAATATAACTGCAATTTCCGTATATATATAATAGATAAATATTATATATAGTCTGATATTCTAAGTATAGAAGACATATATATAGATATATATATATATATATACTATATATATTATATTATATTTACCATATCTACTCCAGATGATGCCTGATTAAGAGAATTTCTGAAACCTCTATCTAAAACTCGATATATTCTATGGGCTGCTCTTGAATGTGAACCCCTCAATAATGGTCCATTATCGGAGATGTTTTCTTCATTATTATTATTATTATTAATATTATTATTGTTATTGTTATTATTATTATTATTATTATTATTATTATTATTATTATTATTATTATTATTATTATTATTATTATTCGTACTGCTTGTTGATATATTATGACCAATGTGATTAGGATCCAATGAATGCCTCTCTCTCCTTATAATAGCTATACCAGTAATGAGTTTGTAGCCCAATGGATCAAATTCAACATACCTGAAATTTTTTAGAATAATATAAATACAGTATAATACTTGAATATGAAGTTAAATTTATTTGGAAGCTTGAGCCAAGAAATAGATGGAGAAATTGAGTTAAATGAGGCACTGAAATACAACCATGTTTTCTATGCTAAATAGAAAAATGAAGATCAAGAGGCCAGCTGATCTGAGGTCACCCCTAATAGCATATAAGCTATTTGCAGTTAAATAGGTTGTTTTTCACAAGAATAGTAGTACTGTAAGGTAGGATCATCAACATAATCGTGTATAGAAACAAAATTGAAAAATAGTTCAACAATGATTAGTAGAAAAAGAGTAAGTAATAGAACAGAGCCCTAAGGAACAGAGCTAAATCATATTTGAAGGACAACTAGTTGCCATTCACAACCCCTGATACAGAAAAACTGGAAATAAAATTAGAAATGAGCTTAGATACTGAAAGCAAGGGACAGCTAAATTAGGAAATTTAGGAAATTTTAGGCTGAGTTAGGAAATTAAATCTTTGTGCCAGACTATAGAAAGCTTTTGATTTATTTAATGTACTGTAAAGTAAAAAAAATCAGCAAATGATTTTCAGAATTTACAAAAGGCAGGGGGCCAGTCAGGGACTGCAAAGATGACAGGTAGAACATTCATTTTGAAAGCAATACTGGTGATCTGAGATATGATTATAACAATTAAGATATTTTCAAATTTCCAGTTTAGAATAAATTCAAAAAATTGGGAAAGACTATTAAAGGATAATGGGAGTCTCCTTTCTTGGCAGATAGAAAAGGTACACACCTCAAACAGGAAATGAAGTAATTGAAGGTAAAGTATAGATTATATAATAAGTTTTCCCTTTATTCACTTACTTGACTTTTTCTAGTTTGGATGTTGTAGAAATTTTGGCAAACGGTTCAGGACGAAACCAATTCCAAAAATAAATTTCATTTTCAGTTGCAATGACAAGAACCTGATCTGTAGGATGGAATGCTAATGATGCAATAACTGTCTTTTTGTCTGTAAGACTCTTCTTGTCAGGACTCCATACTTCACTTCCACCCTATATATATATATATATATATATATATATATATATATATATATATATATATATATATATATATATATATATATATATATATATTTACACCATATATATATATATATATATATATACATATATAATATATAATTATATAGTATAATATATAGATATATATATTATATATATATATATATATATAATAATATATATATATATATACTATATAATATATATATATATATAATATATATATAATATATATATATATATACTATATATACATATATAATATTATATATAAATATTTATACTATACAGTGATAATCTATAAAATTATCATATATATATATATATATATATATATATATATATATATATATATATATATATATATATATATATATATATATATATATATATACTGTATATATAAATAGGTTGCAATAAATCCAGATTACTTGAAAGTGCAACTGTGGACCTGCCCTTGTCACCCTCCCTGGCTCCTTGTCATTGATATGAATCAATGACACAGCTTCCTTGGAGGTATGATCTTCGAGGTCAAAGTTACAGAATAGACTGCAGACCAGCGATAAGTCTGTTTGTTCTTTTAATTTTTATTAATCAAACCCAGATCCCAGAGCATACCCCAGGTACCCCTGTCCCAAATGAAATAGAAATTGCAGTTGAGGACTAACATCAGTGTTATGTTATGTTACTCTTGCCAACAATGGTATCATCTGAAGTGCACCAACCTTCAAACCCTCAATGATTACTCCCTGACGTGGTCCTGCTATCAATGCAGAGATGTGCACACAGAAACCCAAATTCCACATCCCTACAACTTAATCAACATAAATAGTATAAAGAATAAACACAACGAACTCCAACACACACTAATTAAATACAACATACACATAGCACTTAAATAGGAGAATAATCTTAAACAAGAAACACATCTCTGAATTCCTAAATTATTACTACCCTTTGACAGGATAAAAATCCACCCCAACAGGAGCCTTAGTACACTCATACATAAAAATATACAATTCCAAAACGCCACAAATTAAACCCAAATTCTTATAAACAATGACCGAACTTCCTCATACCAATCAATAGAAATACAGGTCAATAAAAAAAACAGAACTTAATCAATCTCTATCTATATCTCCCCATCCACATCTCAACATGGTCCACACAATTATTTCCCAAATCTATCTCCCTGACTAGGGTTGGGAAAAAAACCGTTTTTTTCAAATCGTGTTTTTTTCAGGGAAAAAACATGTTTTTTTCATGTTTTAAATTTACAGTAGGTTGTAGCCTGCAGACTGCTGTTTGTAGGCTTCTACTTACTAATTTAACTACTGTATGTATTTTACATTTGTATCATATAATCATATTTATAATTTACTTTTAAATATTAATGTATATTATATTTATATAGAATGAGTCTGAATGACAAAACTCAAAAGTGACTTAAGGGATGCAAATGAAATAATAGAAATATTGAAATTAAAATTATACCAAGATTGTAAATGAGGAGGATGAGTGAATGACGAAATTAAATATTTGGCTTTGGATATCAACTTTTGATTCACTAATCACTAGTCCCCACTCCCCAGACCCCAGTCACTACTGAGTACTGACTACTGTGCTGTGACTACTCGCTCAAGCTCATTATCACTGGCTCATCAGCGTGATTATCAGCCACATTTAATTGTGATATGACTGATAAGTGCTGATATCGCAGAGTCGTAATGAAAGTATGCATGTGAGAATGACAGTGGTGAAGGAGCAGTAACAGGACTCTTAAGCTTAGCTGCCTTAGCATAACCATCTCTCTCAGTTGGCAAATTTTCCGAATTTCCTAGTTCTAGATTATGAGCAATAAATACTAGTTTTTGCAACATCTACCCAACAAAAGTTGTATTTCATGCGAGGGCCTTTGCAACCTTTTATTTCCTTAAAAAGTACAGTCACACGACTTTTTGCACGTGGCATTTCTAAATTTCTGAGCGATAATTATGAATAATTATGATCTGAAAGCTGAAACAGAGTAAGAAACATTAATGAAGGGGTCCAATATTTTGCTCGGGCGTAGCCTAATTTTCGCCCCCCTAAAAAATGGACATAATAAAATTCCGAATTTTCAGACTATTTTGACATATAAACACCAAAATGTAGCTTTTTGCCCTCAAAACGTTGTTTTCCGTGTTTTTCTGTGTCTGTGGTCATTCTTTCAGAATTTTCAATTTTTCAAAATCCATGTTTTTGACTATTTAAACCCATTTTTTTTAATTTGAAAAGTGAAAAATTGACATTTTTTTTCTACTCATCCGATCAACATCAAATTTCAGGCTGTATTAGTGGGAGAGTGCATCTTTTTACTTAGATAATTTTTTTGCGTAGTCTTACATAGAATTTTTTAAAAATTTTCAAAAAATGTTTTTTTTAAAATTTGTTCAAAACAAATCCAAAACCTATTGCATATCCAAAGAAATTATCTCTAAGTAAAGATGCATCTTGCCCGACCTATAACAAGCCCTGAAAATTTTGATGTTGATTGATTCGATGAGAAGAAAAAAAAAATGTTCAGTTTTCACTTTTCAAATTAAAAAAAAAAATAGTTGGAAATTGGACAACGCTGAGCACAAAACTAAAAATTCCGAAAATATTTTAGTAAATAATTTAAGTAATGACCCATCTATATGCATATTTCAAGTTTGAAGTCATTTCGCCAAAATGTATAATCTGAAATGTAGTAGTGAGAAGTATAGTAAAAACAGGATGTTTAAAATTTGAAAATGGCGGGTGAAAGAGTATGACTGACGCAGTCACAGAAAAACACTGGAAAACATTTTAGTTTAGTGAGGGCAAAAAAAAAAAGCTTACGGATTTTTGTGTTAATTATATAGTCAAAATTGGCGGAAAAATTCCGAATTTTATGTCCATTTTTAGGGGGGGGCGTTAAAATTAGGCTACCCCGAGCAAAATACTCGATCATCCACTTAAGGATACACAAACCAAAATATTATGCAATATCAAATTCAGATAAAATAAAAATATGGAAAAACCCATAAAATTTTTGAACACAAACTCACGGGCTTCCACCTTGTAAGGAAATTGGAATCAAAAATGTCCAAATTAGAGCATATTTGCTAAAATTTATAATATAATTGTTCAAACATGTAAATTCCACAACTTAATTGAAAAAAAACACGAAAAAAACAAATTTTTACTCGTTTTTTCAGGCTGTTTTTTTCATGAAAAAAACCGTTTTTTCGGAAAAAAACGAGCTTGTTTTTTTCCTTTCCCAACCCTATCCCTGACATATTATAACAACCTGATTTTAGACGGCGATTTCAATGCACATCACCCTACATAGCTCAACACTCACACACCTACACCAAGAGAAAATGCACTCATAAATAATTTACATTTTTAGTATTCTTAATATCCGAAACCAACCTACACGAGTACCTCCACATCATAACCAGGACCCCACTTTCCCCAACATCGCCTTTTGTTCCTCCCAAATTCATGTTACCACTACATGGCAAACCTTTAAGACTCTCTCATCAGATAATATCCCAATTCTAATTACAATCCAACACAAACACCAAAACCACACATCATTAAAAAAACATACATCAATTATAAGAAAGCAAATTGGCAAGCCTATACTGACAGCATAGAACTTTATCTAGAATCTTTTTAAATAACAAATTTTTCATTGCTCAACAAAATACAAAAATTTAATAGCATAATTCTCAAGGAATCCAAAAAACACATCCCACATGGCTATCGTAAACAATTTAACCTCAACTTCTTCCCAGAAATAAACTCCCTAATAAAACAAACTATCTCAGACAAAATAGACAACCAAACCCAGCGCAATTGAACCAAATCATAGACCTTAACAAAAGAATAAATACCCTAATTGACGCAAATCAGAAAGAGAATTGGAATCAATACACCCACAATCTAGATTACAAAAACCAAAATGACACATATTTTGCACAATAAAAAAAAATCTATACATCACATACCCAACCCACGAAGCTACCTGCAAACAAAATAAAATCCCCAGCTCTAAAAACCAATGTAATATCATGTCACACTTCAAAAATCTGACATAAACCACAATTCCTCACCAATAGACAAACAGTTAAGAAACTTAAAAAATTAAAATCTAATCAAGTCCCCCATTTTCTCCCCTAGAAGTATTTAATGTTATAAAAAAGCTAAAAAAATCACAAGCAGTGGGTCCAGACGAAATATTTAATATTCATTTCAAACATTTAGGAACCAAAGCTATTGCAACTCTCACTCAAATATTTAACACAGCATGGCTAACAAACAATCTCCCGCCACTCTGTAAGCATGCCCACATAATTCCTATACTAAAGCCTGGTAAACCATATAACAATCGGCTTCATATAGACCCATTTCACTGCTCTACACAATATCAAAAGTATTAGAAAAATTAATATTCAATAGAATTTCTCCCTTT
Organism: Trachelipus rathkii; assembly: GCA_015478945.1. NCBI lineage: Eukaryota > Metazoa > Arthropoda > Malacostraca > Isopoda > Trachelipodidae > Trachelipus > Trachelipus rathkii. Next base: position 25,413 of record JABUQX010044132.1, on the reverse strand, counting down.
GTCTCTTTATCTAACTCATAACATGGATTCAGACAAAAACACTCCACAATTTCTATCCTAAATAAATTAACACAACACATCCTAACTAGCTTTAACCAAAATCTCCCTAATTCTCGCAGACTTCTAGTAGCAATAGACATTACAGATCAGCAAGGCATTTGACACAATCCCTGTCACATCTTAATAGACTAAATACTAAATACTAATATGACCGTTAAGGACATAAAAGAAATAGCTAACTTTCTATCAGGTCACTCAGCTAAGGTCATACAAGGCTGATATTTCTCCCGCACATACAAACTATACGATGGCGTCCCTCAAGGTGCCATCCTCTCACCAACACTTTTTAATCTCTACATGTACACATTCCCTTCTATAAAAAATTAATAGCTATGCTGACGATCTAACAATTC
>JABUQX010044132.1:17500-22500 GCA_015478945.1 Trachelipus rathkii | reverse complement strand
TGAAATGTTAAATTTTTTCTTGTACAAATTAAAATTTCAATTAATTAATAATGTTCCATGAATTGTAAGTAAGTTGAGGAAGGATTTACTGTAATCCATTAAATAGCTAACTATCAGTACAAAATGATGAGGTTTTAAATTTAAATTGAATAAATTTCTGGTGGAACTTCCAAGCAGTATAGAAGAAAGCATCAATGTATAAATAATTTATGAAGTATTGCAAGAAATTTTCCAAATAACACAATATATAGGCCTACATTGCGATAGAGCTGCAAATTGCTCGTAGTCCACAAATCCAGCCATTTGTGTCACAGCATCACAAAGGTGACGCAGAACCTCTAGGTAATTAATACTCCTTGGCGATGGTGGTACCATGTGGCAATACTTGTGGTGAACCACATCACTGGAGTCAAAGAAGATGGTCAGCATAACTTTGACATTGTTGCAGACCTGCCTTGCTTTTTTTTCTTTGGGATGTTGGATGCTTCCATTGTGATGACTGCAACCTGGTTTCTGGGTCATACCCATAAACCTAGAACTCATCACCAGTGATGGCCGTTTTGAAGAAGTTGGTATCATTGTTCAGTCTCCAGCATGTCCTGTGCGATATCCAACAGGCGTCGCTTCTGCTCAATCGCTAGCAGCCTTGGTACAAACTATGCTGAGATTTCCAGAAGCCCAAATCCTCATTCATAATGGAATGAACGGATCCAATACTGACCTGCAAATTCTCTGATCTTGATTCAATGATCCTGCATCACCAGGGTCCTCCTTGGTCAATGATGATCTCTTTTCAGGAGGTTGAGGGCCTACCAGAATGTGCTTCACTCTCCACTGATGGGTGGCCATCTTTAAAATGGTTGTACTACTCCTTTATCTGTGTGGTTTCCATTGCTTCATCCTTGAAGACCTCTTGAATCAAGCTTTACACAAAATATGATGCAGTAGCATTGTTCAAGTTTTTCCATCACTTTGTCAAAAATGAAAATCTGATGGCACTCACGCTTTCACTCATCGCTGGTTTGCCAGCGACTGACAACTTATGCAGGTGTGAAAACATCCACTCCTCCCTAACTTCATTTGTTTATGTATGAAATATCAAAGTCAGATACTTTTTAAACAAAGTTTGTTTATATATATTATATATATATATATATATATATATAAGGTTATATATATGCTATATATATATATATATATGTTATTATTGTTTATACATATATATATATATTATATATATATATATATATATGTTATATATATTAATATACCTGAATATATATATATATATATATAATATATATATATATATATATATATATATATATATATTATATATATATATATATATATATATATATATATATATATACCTGTCATTCAAAGGGTTCATTTTTTATAGTTTCTAAATAGTAAGTTGCCAAAATTCCATTTTTTATTTTTTTAACAAAAATAAATGATAAAATAAAACATTATTTCCATACCAATACTATGCTAAAATATGAAAAAGAAACTTGCATTACAAATATAGTTATTTTGACCTTTACAAAAATAGGTGCAAAATTTTTGTTTTGGGGGAAAAGGGTTCCCATTCACGGGGTAAAAGGGTTTACTAACTTATAAATGCATTACTGCGCATTTAAACCTTTGATCTCTTGACTTTTAAAATAAAAGGTTCCTTTACGTAATTCATGGTTAAGAATTTTCGAAATTTCATGTAATTGGACACAACTTATGTCCACAAAAATTTTGGGGGGGCGTAAAAGGGTTCACCAACTTATACCTAAATGCATTATCTCACATTTAAACCTTCAAAGTATTTACTTTCAAAATAAAATGTACCTTTACAGAGGTCATGCTTAAGAATTTTATAATTTATAAAGAAATTTAGAAATTTATAAAGAAATTTAGAAATTTATAAATTTAGAAATCAGAAATGAAAGACTATTAAAAACTTACCTATTAATTATATTATTATCGTTTAAACATAATAAATTCTATAAATAATAATAAGACGAAAAGTTTGAAAATAATGGTAATATAAGCTATTGTAAATCACATAGCTACTCAAAATGATTGAAACAACCTGTATTTAAATAATAAAAAATACATTTCTTAATAGGTGAACTTTTACCCCATGTGAACTCCTTGCCTCCACTCTTCAAAAATAAGCTTTTTTGAAGTGAATATTAAATATTATGATTAAAAAGGTTATTGCTTTAGTTATATATTTTTCACTTTTAAATAAATAGCTGTGACAAATTGCTGCCTCTAACTATAAATAAAAAATAATTGAAAAATTGGAATTTCCTAAAAAATCATCTGAAATATAAAAAAAAAAAAAATTTCAAAAGTTCTAAATGATCAAGATATTAGTGTTAATCTTATATATATATTCAAACAAACAATAGTATTTAATAATATTTAAAACATGGGAATATATATTTTAAATAATTATGAAATTATTTTTGGTATCTATTCAAACATTTTAAATCATGAACCTCTTTGCCCCACATTGACGGTATATGTTAATATATACTCAGACCTGAATATACAAAGTAATGATGAGTAGATTGACCATAAAAAGTACATTTTGATTTCTTAACCACATGTAATTTCACACAAAGCAGTGAATGAGTTCACACCATTATAGTGTGTTTAGTAGGTAATATATACATAGAAGGAAGTATATATATATATATATATATATAGTATATATATACATATATATGATATATATATATATATATATATATATTTATATATATATATATATATATATATATGGTATATATATATTAACGTTACCTGAAATTCTAAACACCTGACTGCATAAGTGTGAACATCTAATAGGTATGTAGCTTCAGAAATATCCTGATGTAAATTACTAAATCTTTTATAAAATACTCATGAATACTTCATTTAATAATACCGAATGAGAAAATATAGGCTATTAATTTGTTAAACAATGTGGTAAGGTAAGAACTATAAAGAACATATTGGTCTTAATATATATTGGTACAATAGACTACTGTTAGTCATACCTTATAATTTTTATATATCCGGTCGAATGTAAGCTAGATATAAGTTTGTTAAAAATTTTAACTTGTTTTAAAGATATTAGTTTATTTATTTCTTTAGGGCTTTTATGATAAATAAACTGTAGTTGGTAAAATAATAGGTGTTTATATTAGTAACCATTAATAACAGCATGTATGCTCTGTGTGAGACATCTGTGGGACTGTAAGAGTGCGAAGAATAGCTGCTCTGCTTGTGCTGGTGAATGCAGAGAATGTTGGGTAAAGAACATTGTAAGACTGAGGAAATATGAATGAATTGAGGTAGTTGTATTTGAGTTGGAGAAAAGAGTATGTCAAGAAAGTTAGTGTAGGATGTCGAAGCAGGGAGGGAGCAGATTACAGGGGGTAGACAGGAATAGTGATTCACCTAGACAGGAAGATGAGAGGGAAAAGGATAAAGTAGAAATAGGTCTGCAGATGAATATAGAGTTACAGGAATTAGAAATAATAGTTTAAAGATGAGGATCTCGAAAGTCAATCAGCCCAGACCTGCAGCAACAGGTCTCGACTGTCTGGGCAGGAGGGACGAGAGTGCTGAGCAGGTGAATGCTGAGTTTTCTAAAGGAAGACTGATAACATTGCTAATTGGAGACTCATGACATCGATACCTGACAGACCAAAGAATAACAAGAAACGTGATGGAGGTTGTTATCCAGTTGGGAGGAAAGAGACATCGGTGGATAGGATAGAAAGAGAGATTGATCTTACAAAATGTCATCTGATGTGATTGCGCATGTAAGACAAATGATAGACAGAAGGTCAGAATTGGTTACAGACATAGGAGCACTGATCCTGAGAAGATGAAAGCTAGTAATAAGGTACATTCTCTCTTGGATTTTACCTAGGTTAGGTACAGGTCAGGAATGTGGGGAGGTGTAATTTAGGTGTAAAGGAGTATTAGGACTTGTTGAAAATACAGGTTTTTGATCAGGGAAAGAATTCTCTGATGTAGACCTTTTGCAGCAGATGTGAGTTCACTTGTCAAATAAAAGGCAAGCCAGCACCGTTTGGAGACTTGTTTATATAAAAAAACCAGGTGTTGGGGTGATGGGGCCAAAACTGGATACAAATAACAGTAATGGTAAATCTAGTAATAGAGATATAAAATAAAACTAGTGTTGTTACAGATTCAAATAAGGATGATAATAAAAATAAAGTTACATTTTGAATATCAAATGCTTTACACAAATGCTCATAGCTTTAGAAATAAAAAAGATGAGCTGATTAGTTATACCATAAATGAGAATCTGGACATTATGCATAGCTGAGGCATGGTTAATGAAGAATTATATGGAGACTATTTTGTGAATATGAAATAGACGTAAGTGTCTACTTTTATTTATACCATGAGGAAAAGGGTGGGGTGGGGCTTTATATTAAAAGTAATATTCAATCTGTATTATTGACTGGATTTTAAAACTAATCATGATATTGAATCAGTATGGTAGATATCCTTATGTTCAAAAAATCATATAGAATAGGGGCAACCTCCTGGCCAGAGTCAAGAATTAGACTCAGAAATTGTAAAAGAAATTGAGACATCTGCATGCCACAGTAAAGAAAAAGGGTATGAAATATAATGTGGCATTTTTAATTTTCCTGGCATCTAATGGATTCTTGTCTAATAATGACCATAGTAGTTCAGCATTATAAATTGTATACTAGATAACTTTGAGCCAGAGATGGTCCATGAACCCATAAGACACGATGCACTATTAGACTCCCAATATTAACTAACTATTTCAGAAAAAGTATGGTGGGCTTGAAAAGTTAGAGTTGGAGGAGGTTCTAGGACCTAAAGGGAACTATAATATAATTAGATTTAACATAAAATGTGATATCTGGGGCCCAAATTGCAAGTTAATATGAAAGGATCTTAGATTCTAAATGGTGATTTTTACCAAATTAAGAGACATGCTT
>JABUQX010044132.1:0-7500 GCA_015478945.1 Trachelipus rathkii | reverse complement strand
TGTGTATCCTTTCCAATTATACATGCTCTGAAAGTTTCGTATTAATCGGATATATAATAAAGTTATTGCTATTTTTATTTTTTTAGTTGCCAAAAAAAAGAAAATAAAAAGAAAAATTCAAATAATTGATGACAACTTATAACATTCATCTGATTGGAATTTTAAATTTTTACAATTTGTAAAATTGGCAAGATACACATTTTTTCATTTATATAAATTTGTTGTATACCCAACGATTTTGCCACTGCTCAGTTCAACTACTATTTTACTAAAAAAAAAAAAATTTTTTACATTAAGCTGCTATTTCAGGGTATAACAAAAAATCCAATTTTTTTTTTTTCAATTTTGTATACATTGAACTACATTTTGATATATGATTCATGCAAATATAAAAACTTTTGGTATATTTCGGATAACTTTTTAAATTTAATGGAGAAAATAATAAACAAAACTATCAAAATAAAAAAATTTTCATATAGCACAGGCGGGGTGACTTGGACCACTTTAGGTATAACTTTGTCTCCACTTTTCCCTAATGCACTTTTGGAAAAATTTTTTTTCTGAAAATTCAAGGCCATATAGTAGGTAATAAGACACAAAATAATAATGTAATTCTAATAATAAAAGTTTTATTAGTTTTTAATAAAGCTCATTCAGCCTGATTTTTTGCATAACTGAGGCATGGGTTAATGAAGAATTATATGGAGACTCTTTTCTGGCAGGAATATGAAATAGAGGGATATTCACCTTATTTATACAGTAGAGGAAAGAAGGGTGGTGGTGTGGCGCTATGAGCTGTTAAATATTCAATCTGTACTATTGACGAATTTTAAAATTAATCGCGATATTGAATCGTGGGTAGATATCCTTATATACAACAAATCATATAACAGGGGCATTTTATAGACCTCCTGGCCAGAGTCCAGCAGAATTAGATGTTGAAATTGTGAAAGAAATTGAGACAGCATGCCACAGTAATGAAAGGTATAGTCATAATGGGTGCAGATTTTAATTTTCCTGGCATTCATTGGGATTCCTTGTCTATTATGGACCAAACAGTAGCTCTGCATCTGCTAAATTGTATACTAGATAACTTTATGACCCAGATGGTCCAAGAACCCATAAGATACGATGCAATCTGCTAGACCTGTTAATAACTAATGATGAAAGTATGGATGAAGTTAGAGCTGAGTGAGTAATTCTAGGACTTAGTGACCATAATACAATTAGATTTAATATGAATGTGATATTTGGGCCCATTGCAAGTTAATAAGGAAAAGATCATAGATTTCCGAAATGGCGATTTACCAAATTTAGAGACATGCTTAGTATAACTGACTGGGACAAAGAGTTTAAAGACCAACTGTTTTATCATGTTGGAACATTTTAAACAAATTTTAATGAATATTCAGTCAGCATGTTTTAAAGATAAACCCATTAGGGGGGCAAGAGAAAACCAGTTTGGTGGAATAGAGAGAGATAAGAGAGAAAATTAATGAAAGCGTAGATGTTTTAAAATATTCACAGTAGTAATAGGAAGATGATTAGAAAATTATAGGAAAATAGAAATGAACTTAACCAGTCAATAAGAAAGGCAAAAGAGAAGTAGCAGAAATTAATTTAGCAAGGAAATAGTGTAATAAGAACCTGAAGAAGTTTTTTTAGCTTATAAATTTAAAGTAAGAATAGACAATTGGTCCAAATTTAAAATTGATCAAAATTTAGTGAGTTCAGATAAGAGTTGGTCAACATTTTACGCTTATTTTGCTTCAGTGTTTACAGAGGAAAGATTAGAGAATAAGTTCAGAGCATCAATAGTTCCTACACAGCAAATAAGACTACTGGCACCTGAATTTTGACGTAAAAGATAAGAAGTGATAGATCAGCATGATCCCAAGGCAAAGCCGCAGGCCCCGGATGGTACATGGTGTAGAATTTTGGTGATAGAAGTGGGGCTACTGCAAAGGCACTGTATTTGGATTTTTAAGCGATTCTATAATATTTGGTGAAGTACCAGAGGACTGGAAAACATCATCTGTTGTGCCTATTTATGAGAAAGGTAGTAAGGAAGATTGGGGAAATTATAGGCCAGTTAGCTTTAACATCTCTGGTTGTAAAGGCTCTGGAAAAGTTACTGAAAGGTCATACAGAGAACATTTAGGAAGATACCACAGCATTGCATGACTCCCAGCATGGTTTCTGATAGAAAGGGTAGGTCATGTCAGACAAACCTTAGAATTTATGGAATACACTACTGCATTGACTGAGGAGATCCAGTTGATATTGTATGTTTAGACTTTAGCATTGATAAGGTTCCCCACACAAGGCTGATGAAAAAGTTATTGCAATGTAGTATAGGTGGGAGGGAAGAAGGTTGTTGATTAAAGAGTGGTTGGCGAATGAAAAACAGTAAACAACCAAATGGGAACAAATCATCATGGGAAATAGTGAAGAGAGTGGTGTCCGTTGGTGGGTTCAGTGCTGGGGGCCACTATTGTTCCTCACATATATATAAATGATTTAGACTAGGGACTTAATGCAAGGTTTCAAGTTCAGTAAGACGGATACCAAAGTATACCCCAGTAAGGAATAATGATGGATGTGCAAAGATTCAAAATGATCTTGATAAACTTCATGGGTGGATAAGCGGCAAATGAATTTTAATAGTAAAGTGTAAGGTTCTTCACCTAGGTTACTCAACAAAAGTTTTAACTACGATATGAATGGGGGAGTGGCTTGAGTCTGTGGACCAAGAAAAAGATTTAGGCATTATAAGCTGGTAATTCCAGAAAGTAGCTAATCAATGCCTGGGAAGCTTAGAAATAAAGTTAACAAGATGCCAAGGTTAAATAAATCGCAATGTTGTTTACAAGAGCAAAGGAAGTACAAGTAAATCAGGCTAATAGCATAAAGAAATAGTAATAGAGTATTGCAATGCTGGGGCCCTTTATTTGAAAGAAAGACTTGATATGCTAGAGAGAGTGCAACGTAGAGCAAATAAGGATGATTTCTGGGTTTGAGGGAAAGAGCTATGAGGAGATGCTGAAGGAGTTAGGAATGTTTTCTGTAGAAAGGCGATTTCTCAGAGGGGACATGATACAAGTCTACAAAATATTACATCTATTGATAACATAGAGACCAATAAATTTTTCATAGAACATGCACAGGTGACCAGGGGGCATAATAAGAAATTACAAAGAAAGCATGCCATCTGATATAAGAAAGCATGCATTCAGTAATAGGGTTGTTAAATTTGGAATAGTCTGCCAGAGGAGGTTGTTGAGGGACCCGATTGCAACATTTAAGAAACTGTTAGATTCGTTTATTGATGGGTTGGGTATCATATAATATATTGACGGTCAAACTGGCGTGGTTTCAAGCCATATGCTGTTATAGATGGCATGCAAGACCACAACTTAAAGGGTTACCTACGTGGGATGGTTTGGGTATCATATTTGCTATATCATTGCTTTGACTTATCTTAATTGGCAGGATTGTAAAGTCACAACAAATTGACAAGTCTAGGGTGCTTTGGGGATTGCATGAGCATGTTTGGGTGGCTGATCAGCCCTGAAGAAAATTCACATGGCTTTTTACTGTCTCTCATATTCCTAAGTCCTAATGTCCTAATGTGAATCGACCACCTCATTGAGGGGTGAATCGGACCATCTGTATAAATTCCTCTTTCGTATAAATTCAATTTCATATTTTAATTTTTACTTAATATAATAATTATTTATCATATTAAAAATTTGTAATAAGTAATAAAAATGTCAATAATGATACATAAAATAAGAATAAAAATAAGGTGGTCCGATTCACCCCTCTCCACCAAAAATTTTGACATTTTTTGAATCTATTTTTATATAAATTTACTTTTATTTAATTTTTACTTAATATAAGTAACTATTTATTATAATTAAAAAGGTCACTGAGTCACTACACCTTCTCAACTGGGTCACTCAATGGTGGTCCACTCCACCTTTATCACTTTACGGTGGTGAATTAGACCAAGTTAGGCCCCGTGATTTTGCCACTAATACTGCTTGGAACAAAAATTTACTTTTTGCCCGTTTAAAGCTAACATACTCGAGTGTATATAGACAAAATAATTAAAATCCATCCACAATTTTTCATTTTATAACAAAGTTAAAAATACTCACATCAAAAGGGAAATTCTATTGAAGGGCATTTGTACCTCTAATTTAAAAATAGTTTTTAAAAATATAAAAACTCTCTAGAATTAAAGATGATCTTAAAATAAAACTTGTAGTACTACCGCAAGTGGCTATTAAATGAGCGAAATTTTTTTTTTTTTTTATTATTTATTTTATTTAGAGTGAACCGTATCACCCCTCTAAAAGAGGCAGTCCCGGTCACCCCAGCCCGACGCTATTGCTGCTATTTATGAGTTATTTCATAAAACATATGTGTGAATGGCAGGTATTTTTAGTGAAATCCTCTCTTGGCAAAATTCCTTTTGTTATTTAGCAGAAATTCATTGTTGAAAAAATTGCATTCATGGTATTTGGGAAGAAATTACACAAAATATAAACACTTTTGCATGTGTCATCAAAACAAATATTGTAGAGAAATCTTTCCTCTTTCGAATGGCATATAATTTATCCCCCCAAAATTATATTAGTATTGCTACGCTTAATGTCCCCTTAAACCTTTTATTGAGCAACCTAGGTGTGAAGAACCTTATACTTTTTACTTTTAAAATTCATCTGACACCTATCTGCCCATCCAAGAAGTTTATCAAGATCATTTTAAATCTTTATACATCCATCATTATTCCTTACTGAGGTAGTCAATTTATTATTATCTGCAAACTTTGAAACCTTACATTTAAATCCTTGTTCTAAATCATTTATATAGGCTGGTATAAATATGAGGAACAATCGTGGTCCACACACTAAACCCTGTGGGACACCACTCTTCACTAACCTATTTCGCATGATAATTTATTGCTATTTAGAACACACTACCTTCTATTCAAAAACCACTCTTTAATCCAACCATGTACCACTCTACTTATACCACATTGAGATATTTTGTATCAGCCTCATGAATTAAGGTCCTAAACTGACACCTAACCTATATAGATTTTCAATGACATAGGCCTAAACCAACCTGTATGGATCATCAATCATATAGGCTTTAAACCTAACCTAGATGGACTATATTGCTAAAGATAGGCCTTTTACCTAGATGCTTTAACATCCTAATATATATATAATATATATATATATATATATATGATATATATATATATATATATATATATATATATATATATATATATATATATATATATATATATATATATATATATATATATATATATATATATATATATATATATATATATATATATATATATATATATATATATATATATATAAGTATATATATATATATATATATATATATATATATATATATATATATTATTCTTAATATTCATTTTTGTAATTTTTTTTTCATAACCCAGTATAGTTAGTTTGAATCAAAGCTTTGTACTTACACTTATGATCTATACACTTTGTTACAAAAATATTTAATGCCCTGATGCTGAAATACTTGAACATGATACATTGTTATATATATATATATATATATATATATATATAAATATGTATTATATACATATATTACATTTAGTATATATCATATATTATATATATATATATATATATATATATGATATATATATATATATATATTTATATATACATATACATATATATATACATACATATATATATATATATTATTATACATATTATTATTATATATTGTATATATATATATATGTTATATATATTATATATTATTATATATATATATTATTATATATATATATTATATATATATATATATATATATATATATTATACATACATATCCCTTTAGCTTTAGCCTTATCAGATTGGAACTATGTATTGCTTTCACAAATGCTATAAATCTGTCTTCATATGGGTATTTATCGAAGAAATAAAACTTGATTGTTAGTCATACTTCTGAAGTGTTGTGATAAGGAAGGCAGATACCAACCCACATGTAACCTAAACTAACCTAACCTTATGTATGTAACATTAAATTAGTCAGTTAGTAAAATTATTACGAATTATGTCAAATCAACCATTCCAAAAGAGGTGCAAAAAGTGGAGCATCTAAGCTTAGTAATGATAATTTTTATTTCAGCAATACACCCATGCGAAGACAGATTACATTATATTATTGAAGCATAAATATAGCAAGCAGAAATGAATACCAGGTTACAAAGTGGGTAATATATATATATATATATATATATATATATATATATATATATATATATATATATATATATATAGTTATGCATATATATATATACATATGCTATATATATATATATATATATATAGCTGTTTGTGTATGGTGTGACTTGGATCACTTTACTATAAATCATTCCAATTTTCCTAATACACACTTTTAGAATTTTTTTCTGAAATTCCAGTAGAACAGCACACAAATAATAATATAATTAGACAATAAGTTTATTAAAGTTTTGAATGTGCTCATTCAGACTCTGACCCTGAGTGGGGTGTGAATCGACCACCACTGAGGGGGTGAATCTGACCATCGGCTAAAATTAGAAGTTTAAGACATAAATACACTCCAACTTGAATTTTTACTAATATAATAATTTTTATTTATCATTATTTTTTTATTAAATAATTAAAATTTTAGTAATGATACATATCACTTTTTTGTAAACAGGTGGTCCCTGATTCATCGATATGCTTCGTCTCCAAAATGTTTAGCATGAGCAAATTTTGGGAACGATTTTTTTATAGGTTCACCATTCTCGTTCAATGTTCTTAATTTTTAAGTTGCAACGCCTTATGTAATTTATATAATACAAAAATATCAACAAATACATCACAATAGAGACATTGGTTTGAAAAACCTTCACTACTTTACAGCTGTAAGAATCGAATGTTAGGGGTGAATCGGACCCGTTAGGGCCCCATGATTTTGCCAATATCATTGTTTGGAAACAAATTTACTTTGCTGTTTAAAGCTAATATACTCAGTGTATATACTGAAAATAATTAAAATCCATCCACAATTTTTCATTTTATAACAAAGTTAAAAACTCACATTTTTCATAGTTAGGAAATCTCATTGAGGGCATTTTTGTACCCTCAATGTGATAGAGGGTATTTTTAAAAATATAAAAACTCTCTTAGAATTAAAGATGATCTACATAAATATGGTTATTCCAATTACGACAATCACGATCATAGCAAATTTTTTTTTTATTATTACCCATACTTTTTTTTATTTTAGAGTGGACCTAATCACCCCTCCTAAAGAGGCCGGTCACCTCACCCCAACGCTATAGGTATATATATATATATATATAGCATATAGTAGTAGTAGTATATATATATATGTTATATATATATATATATATATATATATATATATATATATATATATATATAT
>JABUQX010044131.1:42500-47472 GCA_015478945.1 Trachelipus rathkii | reverse complement strand
GGCTCTACGAAAACATGAGATGCTGCCTAAAGAAGAGAATCCTTTCATGTGGTGGCATGAAATTAAGGTTTCATTATTATCGTGCTTATGGGCAATAATTATCAGCACCCCCTTCATCAGCGTCGAGAGAGAGTTATTTGGGGTGTAGGTAGGAAAGCAACACCCCAAAAAAAAAAAAGGTGCGTATGTGTGTGTGGTGTGTGGTGTGTGTGCGTATGATAGCAGATTTTCATGGCTTTTTGACTTTTTACCAACATCACTGATTATGTTTCCACCCTTTAGAACTACGGGAAGACTTGTGTGGTGGCGCTTGGACATATCCAAAGCATTGACCTATGTCACGCGTCACTGCTCTCGAAGTTCCTTTTGGGTTTCTTCTTCTTTATTAATTTTATAGTGCTTCCAGTTTCTTTCAAATCGCTTAATGTTACGTTGTTGAGCAGGGCGACTCTTCTTTCTTCAATAGTGGTGGGTTCGCCTAGGGTTGTCTTATCTCCTACTTTATTCCTACTTTTCATTAATGATCTTCCTCTCACCTGCATATCTAACTTTATCCACTCATATACTGATGACTCGATCCTTCATTCTTCAACTTATTTAGTTTTCTTCTTGTCTCTGTCTTCTCTCTCTGAAATCTTCAATTTTAAACCCAAATTCCTGTAAATCTCTCTAAAGGTATTCTAACTTTTTTTCTATTCCTAACGGTTCTGTCTCCTCCTCTTGACAATATAAACATCTTTGGCCTTAACATAAAAATGTTTTGAAAACCTCAAATCACAGTGGTTAGGCGGCTTCAAAGAAACTGGGAGTTCTGTTTAGAGGGCGAGACTTTTTTTCCTCTTCTCAGTTACTCCACCTATACAATGGTCTCATCCGCCCTTGTATGGAGTACTGCTCTCGTATCTGGGGGGGCTCTGGCTTTATCCGGTTTTTTGGATAGGGTCGAGTCAGCGGCCAAAGACTTATAAACTGTCCTGTTACTTTCTAGTTCTCACTTGGACTCTTTAGTGGAGCGATGTTAGGGTTTATCCTTTTTTAGGTACTAGAGGTAAGCTGAGGGAACTATCTACTCAGGGGCCTACTAATTTTATGATGCTTTGTAGTATTAGGTAATAGAGATTTTTGTGCTGACAGCAACCCAGACCGGTTCGCTGCGGCAAGTCTTTCTTCTTCTTGCCACCTCTGTTCTGTAGAATTTCTCTTCCATCATCTGTGCTTCCTACTAATTTAATTTCCTCACTTTAAAGCCCTTGCGTCTGTGCTCATCTGCGTAATTTTGCGTTGATGGATTTTTGAGGTGCTCAACAATCACTCTTGAATAGGGTTCTGTCTGTGATCGAGTGTGTGACAACTGTAAAAATAAATAAATAAAAGGTTCTATTAAGGAATTCCTTAAGCTAGTTGAAACCCCACAAATGGCATCTCCGATGGTGAATCACTTCTAGAATGCATTAAAATAGCATAACCGAGGAGCTTGTTCTGCTTGACAAAAAAAAAAAAAAAAAAGAGACAGTGAAGTGGAAGCCGGCTTATCCAGCAACCCCTAGCAACAGCACTGATAGTGACGATGGTGGCTTCCTTTTCAGCAAATAAACCTACCGAAGATGAGGATTTGGATATGTTAGACTTTGATAAGTTCATGGCCGAAATTGCATTGACATCTCTTTCACCTTCAAAGGAATAACAACAGGAAACCTCATCGTAAAAACTGAAGAGACAGTCATCAAGGAGCAAAAATAATTTAAATTTGCAGTCTCTGAAAGAGGAGATGAGGCTCTACGAAAACATGAGATGCTGCCTACAAAAGAGAATCCTTTCATGCGGTGGCATGAAAATGGGCCAAGGTTTTCATTATTAGCAGTGATTTCAGGCAATAATTATCAGCACCCCCTTCATCAGTCGAGAGAGCGTATTTATAGTGTAGCTTAGGTAGGAATGTAAACACCCCATAAAGCTCCCGCCAGTTACCAGTGAAAGCTTTCTAATGTTTTTGCATCACAATTTGTGAATTTGAATTTGAGTATTGAATGATATCTATCTTAAAGGAGTATTTATTATGTCATGTTTGAGCAGCGTTTTTTTATTTTAACCTTTCGGTTGATTAATTGAGGCCCTCTTTCATTTTATTCTTTATATTGTAGCAAGTTAAAGAATCTTCTTGTAAATTGTAATAATGTTAAAACATAAAAGGTAGTAGCCTTTGCTAATACTTACTTGAAAATGGAAATGGAATATTTTTTAAATAAACAATAAACATAAAAGTAGTAATATATTTGCAATTTTATTCTTAAAGGTACTATTTAATTTATAAATAAATATACTTGGACACAACCAAATATATGAAATTAATGACTAAGTATTGTTTGTACAGGAATGCAATCTGAGTTGCCTAGCAGTACAAATGTTCTATCTTATTACTGTGTATTTATTATATATTTAAAGTATCGGTATCGGTATCGGCACCTAAAAAATAGAGTATCGGTATCGGTATCAGTTTTTCTGGTATCGGTACATCCCCTAATATATATATATATATATATATATATATAGAGCAGCATATATATATATATATATATATATATATATATATATATATATATATATATATATATATATATATATATATATATATATATATATTTTAAAAAAACCCTTCAACTTACCTTATCTTTTTAGAACTGTCGCTGTCCTTAGTTCCTCATCCACTAAAACTTCTTTGACAACGTCTTCAGTTAGCTGCCAATAAATTAATAGAGCCGTTAATTCCATACCACCGGTACTTATAGCTGCGTTGGTAACAATTTTCACTGTTGATTGACGGGCGAGCTGAATTTTTTCAAAACCGCTAAGAAAGAAAGAAAAATGTAGTTATAAGGAACAAAGAAACATCGTTCTTATATCCTTTTTTTTAAAAACTTCCTTTTAATGTGCTTTACTCCTTCTCAGAGGGTAACACGGGGGGACTAAAGGAAATCGAACTTTAAGGCCGGCTATCCCAAACAAGCGCCACCAACGTGTTCGCAGCCGAGTTTTAATTCTTGCCCCCAGGAAGATAAAACTCTGACTGCTACGCGGAGGATTGAACAATATATATATATATATATATATATATATATATATATATATATATATATATATATATATATATATATATATATTTTAGAAATTGTGATAGATTTTATATATATAAGCATATATATATATATATATATATATATATATATATATATATATATATATATATATATATGTTTTCGTTTACAATATTGAAATTGAAATTAACTTTTATTCAGCACACGCATTAATTAATTTTTACAAATTTCATTTATTTTAATAAATAGAAAGCTGAAATAGGTAATAATAATAATAATAATAATAATAATAATAATAATATAATAATAATAATAATAATAATAATAATAAATAATAATAATACTCATAATAATAATTATATTGATAATTATACAGACTATCACAATAATGATAATAATACTATAATAATTATATTAATTATATTAATTATAATTATAATAATTATATCATAATAATAATAATAATAATAATAATAATAATAATAATAATAATAATAATAATAATAATAATAATAATAATAATAATAATAATAATAATAATAATAATAATAATAATATTAATAATAATAATAATAAAATTTATAATAATAATAATAATAATAATAATAATAATAATAATAATAATAATAATAATAATAATAATAATAATAATAATAATAATAATAATAATAATAATAAAAAAAATGTAAGTGAACATGAAGAATAACATTAAAAAATTCTTACCTTATTAAAAGAGCTCTGAAGACCGGAGAATGTAAAAGCATTACTGGAATCTTGGAATTTGTCAATTACTTCAAACAACAAAGGTATGAGACTCTTCAAATTAGTTGTTCCCATTGAGAGAAGAATATATGAAAGCGCTTGAGTAGCTCGAACCTTTAAAAATGTGCCAAATCAGGGGATATAATACAAACATATGGTGGAATGGTGCAGCAAAAGTTTTTGTCACTTTTTTCACATATATTTAAAAATAAAAGACAATTTAAATGTAGCTTTAAGTGAATTTTGCAGTCATATAAATCAAGGAGGCATAACTCCATCACAATTATTCATGCCCTTAAAATATGGAATACTGTTTTAGCCTTCTCACCAAAAACCTTCAGGTAGACGAAAATTCAGTGCGTGCACCAGGATACGATGCTGCTCTTAAGTTGGTGTCAACAGAATCCCAAAGCTTTCGTAGATGCACCATTATGTTGTGATAAATATATTGGACAGCAGTGTAAAAAGAATGTCGTTTAAGGATGTTTCCGTGTGCAATATGGTTTTAACAAGGTGAACTCATTATTCATGTTACCAGGCTCCATCAACTGTTCTTTTAACCATATTCATTCCTAAGCTGATGATTCGATACTTTATCGTTTTCATTCATTTCATATCTTCTACCTCTTTTGTATTTAGGGTTGTCTCATCGTCTTCAATATTCTGATTCTATTCCTGCTGATCTGGATAGAGTTACCAAGTGGGATCGCTTCAATCTTGTGAATTCCAAAACTTTTAAAACCTAACTTCTTAACTTCTCTTAAAAACACACAAGTTTCCTATCTCTTTGAACGGTTGACAATATTGACAAAATAAACATTCTTCGCCTCAACATAAATAAATTACCTTAGAAACATCTCATATCACAAAGGTGGCTATGGCAGCTTCGAGGAGGACACAAAGGATTTTGTCCACGCTATATTTTTTCCCTCTTCACAGTTACTCTACAATTATAAAAGGAGTTTTCATCTGCCCTTGTTCAGAGTAGTACTGTTCTTCCATCGGTTGGGTTCCGGTTCTACCAATCGTTTGGATAGCGTCGAGTTCAAGGCTAGAAAAAAATATATAAACTATTCTTTTTGTATTTAATTCATTAGCTTTACCACGTGATGATGGTG
>JABUQX010044131.1:22500-37500 GCA_015478945.1 Trachelipus rathkii | reverse complement strand
GAAATCGAATCTAATACAATTTGAAAATCTTGATAAGAAATATTTTATTAAACTCGTTAAATTAAGTTAACGGTTAACGGATGTAGGGGAAAATTTTAACTCGTTAATAGTCCGTTACTTCTTTCTAAATTAACGAAGCGTTAAAGGTTAACGAAAAATTTAAACGAGTTAATTAACGGATTAACGCTTTAACGCGTTAATGCCCACCTGTATATATATATATATATATATATATATATATATATATATATTATAATATTAATATATATATATATATATATATATATATATATATATATATATATATATATATATATATATATATATAGCAAGACAAGAACTACAGCAGTAAACCAATTGGGGCAATGGGTGTCAACAAACAGAGTGACAGCACATTGTTCACACCCAACAAAAGAGTCAAACACCCACCCAACAATTTTCCTTTCAAACAACAAACTCCCCCTCATTAAACAACCATCCTTGGTTTAACTTTCTGATCCACACATGACATTCATCCCCCAAATAAACAATATTACCTCTAGAGCCACACACAAATTGAATGAGATGAAAACAATAACCAGAACAACTTTTGGCCAACAAGAAGAGTCCCTCCACAATAGTATACAGACAATACATCCGTTCAATTTTAAACTAACAATAATCACAATCCAACATCCAAAAACTAGCGATCGTTCAAAACAAAGCTCTTTGAGTAATAAGATGCCTCCCTTTCACCACTTGTAAATCGAAACAAAAATTCTACCCCATAGATGCCCGTCTTGACATGATACTCTGACAATTTTACAGCAAATCACTTTCAACATACCACCCCTTACACCAAACTTGACAACAACTCCCTGCACCAAGAAGGAAAAAAGTTACACCAGCCATGTGCTACTCTAACATAGACAACACACTCCCCCCCTACCGCCCCCAGAAACTCCCATTATTAAACACATTCATACTCAATTAACACAAAAAGCGGTCTCCCAATATCCAAACACAACCATACTCCAGGCACGACCAAACGAAATATTTCCCACAGAACAAACCTTGAACCGTCAAACCAGTGATACGGTCCCGTCTCTGCTCTGAGCACCATCCCCCACTTCAGGAATATAAATTTTACTTCCACAATGCCCCCCTCACCCCACTGTCAAAGATGTCCCTCCCTGGCAGATGATGACACAAGACGCTTAATTACTAAACTGATGGGACCTAACGGATATCAGACGTAACTTCAATACTATCTTTCTGATGGATCTCTGGGCTTAACCTGCTGTGGTGTCACAATATCTCCGGATCGCCCGCTTCTCGGAGGGGAGCAGGGGGGCTACAAACTATATATATATATATATATATAATATATATATATATAATATATATTATATATATAAGATATATATATATATTATATATATATATATAATATATATATAAATATATAATAATTATATAAGTATATATATATATATATATATTCTTTCTTTCTTTCTTTCTTATCTTCCTTTATTTTTCCCAAGAATGGGAGTAAGGTGCGTGACGAGCATCGGAAAAGAAAAGCAGCTTAGAAAGAGCATGACATAAGTCTTTGAAAGAAAGCCCAAGCCTTTACCCACCCCCTCAGTACCATTAATTAGTTGGAACTCATAGTCAGAAAATCCACCCTAAGCTTCATGGGACAGCGATGGACACTCCACTATGGTAGATCGTCAATGTTAAGGGTTCATCCCTTGCGCCAGGTGGCCACAACCATAACCCCTCACAATACCCCGCTATTCACTTCCGTTATTTACACCTTCTTTCTCGCCTCTGCCAAACTCAACATTTCTCTCCTTCAGACATTGCGTTCACCGACTCAATCCACTTTCTCTTCGGACTTCCCAGCGGTCGGTTCCCAACACACTCGCCAACTATAACAGCGGCTTAACAACCGGACTTTCATTCATTCCTTTCCACGATGAACCAAAAACCATCTCAAATACTTTCATTTATTCCTTCATTTACCTTCTCCACACCACACATCTCTCTAATAAGCTGCATTCTCATTTTAATAATATCTTCTCAACACTAGCATAGCCCCTAGATTGATCCATTCGAACACATTGAACTTTAGATCAGTAGATCTATACTTCTATTCCAGACCATAGTCTCAACTACTTATACAATAACACAGTAACAACATACCCTCATGTTAAGACCCTAGCACACTCAAGACTTTAGTCCCTTTATATCCACCAACGATTTAATTTCACCAGCCAACCTTCCTGCCATTCACAAACTTTCTACTACACTCTGCATCATCCGTTCCCTTCTCATCCAACCACATACCCTAAATATTTAAACTCAGACACTTGCTCCAGCTGCACTCACCATCTAACATAACTTCCACTGAGGAACTGTCCTCACTCACAACCATAACCTTAACTTTATCTACCGTTTACTTTCAAACCCCTCCTTTTACACACCCTGCCAAATCTCTCACCAAATCTCTCAAACTCTCTCATATTCGCCACACAGAAACCAAACATTCGCATTATCCGCATATAATAGGTAAGGGCACCCTCCACTCATTCTCCATTTCTCCATCATTCTAAACACCAATATCCTTGCCATCCCCCACCTCCGAATTCTTTCATAAACCCCATCTATATATATACAAATTGAATAACAAGGAGACATAACACAACCCTAGTCTCACTCCACTATTAATCTTAAACCAATCACCATTGACACCATTTATTCTATACACACGCTTCACTATCGTATACATACTTTTGATTCCATCAGAAGCCTACCACCAACACCTATATCACTAATACCTGCCATAAGCTTCCCTATTAACTCTAGCATACGCCTGTTGTAAATCCATTAAAAACCTAAATATTAATTTATTCTATATTATTTATTATATATATATATATAATATATATATATATATATATTATATATAATATATATATATATATATATATAGATATATATATATATTATAATATATATATATATATAATATATATATATATATTTATATATATATATATATATAATATATATATTATACTATATATATATATATATATATATATATATATATATATATATATATATATATATATATATATATATATATTATATCTATTATAATATATATATATTATACACACTTGGTACCCCTCTGCTCCCCTTCAACGATAAGCGGGCGATCACGAGATATTGTGTAACCACAGCAGACAGAGCAAAGAGATTGGTCAGAATAAGTGTATTGAAGTTGCGTCTAATGTCAGTCAGTCTGAGCAGTTAATAAGAGATGTTTTGTGTAGTCATTTGTCAGGGAAGGAGCACAATGAATTTTGTTTATATTCTTCAAGGGAGGAATGAGGCCCAGAGCGGAGGCTAGACAGGACTACTCTGGTTTGACGGATCAAATTTGTTGTTGTTCTGTTCTGTGAGGGATATTTTGGGTGGACACGCTTGGAGTATGGTGGTGTTTGGATAGTCGAAGATCATTCTTTGTGTTAACTGAGTGTGTGTGTGTGTTTGACGATGGTAGTGTCTGGGGGCAGGGGTGGGTAATTGTGTTCGTGTGTTAGAATAGTATAAAGCTACTGTGATTTTTCTTGTCCTTGGTGTAGGGGGGGGGGGGTATGTTGAGATTGATTTGTTGTAAAATTGGCAAGTCATCATGTCAAGGTGGGTTTTTATGGGAAGAAGTTTTTAGTTTGTAAGTGGTGGATTGGTGTGGAAGGAAAGCAGCTTGTTATTATTATGAGAGCTTTGTTTTGAGTGACTTCTAGTTTTTGAGTGTTAGACTGTGATATTGCATGTACCCAGGCGGGTGGCGCATAAAGATGGGATGGAGGTATTGCCTGTATACTATTGTGAGGGACTCTTGTGTTGTCCAAAATTAGTTCGTTAGTTTTTCCATCGCCTTTAATTTATGAGTGACTCTGGAGGTAATATTGTTTATGTAGGGAGCGAATGTCATGTGTGTGTGTATCAAAATTAAAGCCTAGGATGGTGGGTTGTATTTTGAGAGAGAGTCTATTGCTTGAAAGTAAAACTGTTAGATGGGTATTTGATTTTCCTCTGTCAGTTGTTAGTAATGTGATAAGAGAATTTTTGAGGAGAGTCAGCCATTCTGTTTGTTGATAGCCATTGCTCCCGGTGGCATATATATTGCTGTAGTTCTCTACTTACTGTAATTATAGAGGTTATTTGAGTTATGATTGTTAGGTCATCCGCAAAGCTATTGATTTTTAGAGGGGGATGTAGGATTTGGTAGATCGTGCATAAAGAGATTAAAAGAGTGCTGGTGATGAAATGGCACCCTAGGGGACTTGATTACATAACATGTATGAACGGGAAGTGTAGCGCCATTGTATGATACTAGCTGTAAGACCGAATAAGAAATTTGAAATTATTTTCTTGTCATTTGATGTTTATTTGTGTTTAATACTTTGTCTATTAAGAGGTGGCATAAGGATGGTTCGTATTAAATTGGTTAGTAAAAGTGGTAGTGGAATGTTTTTGCCTAAATCCATGTTGTGTATATGATAGGAAGATATAGGAGGGGAGGGAGATTATATTTAGGATTAACCTTTCGAATACTTTTAGATATTGAAGAGAGTAGTGATATAGGTCTAAACGAAGCTAGGTTGGTGGGTAGTTTGTTACATTTTAGTATGGGGAATATATATGGGTGTTTCCAAAACAGAGGGATTTTGTTAGTTTGGCAAGCTGCGTTAAATATTTGGATTAGGAATGGTATGGTTTTAGTTCCTAGGAGTTTGATGTAAATATTGGATATTTTGTCTGGACCTTCTGCTTGCAAGTTTTTGAGGTTTTTGTGTACTTCTAGTGGAGTAAATGGGGGAGGGGGAGAGGTTCTTAGTTGTTCTTTAATTTTTTAAGTTGTTTAATTGCTAATTTTAGAATAGCGTGACAATAATATTGCATAAATTTTTTTTGGGCATGCGATTTTATTATTTTGCTCACAGAAGGGTTGGTGCCGATTGTGTTTGTCAAGTGTATTTTTTTTTTTTATTTATTTATTATTGTTCGGAATAGTTTTGTTGTGTTAGTTTTATGGTACAGTGATTGAGTGTATTGTTACCATTTTTTATTCTTACTTAAGTTGATTAAGTTATTTATTCTATTAATGAAGCCTATGTGATTTGGTTATTTGGTCTTTATTTGGTTTATTGTCGGAAGGAATTTCTTTGTTAATAAAACAAAGAGATTACTGCTCTCCTAAATCAAGCATAATATTATGTTAAAAAATTATGCACCCAATACTAAAATCAGGCATTATCAGACTTCGCATATTCTACTTGTTCTAAAAATTTGAATCAAATAAAACACATACCATTTATATAAAGTACCCAAAAGGAGCACAAGCATACTTACTCAGAGCATGTTCTACGACAAGAGTTAAAAGCGATTATCAATTTCAGAGCGTCAAGATCCTTCAAGAAAGAATCCTTTTCCATTTGTTTAATCAAGAGGGTCCGTAGCTCTGAATTACTGTTCACAAGCTTGAATAAATTTGTGCTTATCAAGGCTCGAACTATCACATTCGGACACGAGTTTTCTAATAAAAAGGACATCACCTTCGAAAATAAAGTGCAATAAATTACTTGGATGGGAAAAATTAATCATAAAATTCGATTACAAAATCCAATAATAGTATAATAATAATAATAATAATAATAATAATAATAATAATAATAATAATAATAATAATAATAATAATAAAAATAATATCAAGCAAACATTATATGCATACAGCACTAAGCAATAATCATTCCAAATTTTCGTGTATATATATATATATATATATATATATATAATATTATAAAATATTAAATATATTTTTATATATATATAATATATATATATATATATATATATTATATATATATATATATAAATATATATATATAATATATTATATATTTCTTCTTTCGTTCTTTCTCACCTTCCTCTTTTGCCCCAAGAATTGGGGGGGTAAGGTGCTGTACCAAGCCATCGGAAAAGAAAAGCAGTAGGAAAGAGACCATGACAAACGTCGAAAAGAAACAGCCCAGCTTACCGCCCCCTCGTGCTACCATTAATTAGTGAAGCTCGTCACGACAGAAAATCACACCCTAGAGCTCATGGGACCGCGACGACCCTCACTATGGTAAATCGTCAATGTAAGGGTTCATCCCCTGGCCCAGTGGGCCACAACCATGCCCCCATACAAAACCCCGCCATTCTCTCCTATCATGCACCTTTATTCTCGCTCTGCCAACTCACATTTCTCTCTTCAGACATTCGTTCACCGACTCAATCACTTTCTCTTCGGTCTCCCAGCCTCGGTCCCAAACACCTTCACACTATACATTCCGCTTTTAACCAACCTACTATCATTCATCCTTTCCACGTAACACCAAAACCATCTCAACATACTTTCAATTTATTCTCTTCATTTACCCCTTTCTTCACCACCACACCACTCTCTAATACGTTCATTCCTCTCTTTATCAATCTTCTCAAACCTAATAGCACACCCTAAGATTGTCCATTCTGAACACATTGAACCTTTAATCTATACTTTCTTATTCCAGACCATAGGTCTCTCACTACCATACAATAACACAGGTAACAACATACCCTCATGTAAGACCCTAGCACACTCAAGACTTAGTCCCTTTGCATTCACCAACGATTTAATTGCACCAGCCACCTTCCTGCCATTCACAACTTTCCTACTACACTCTGCATCGTCCGTTCCCTTCTCATCCAACATATACCGTAAATATTTAAACTCAGACACTTGTTCTAGCTGCTCACCATCTAACATAACTTCACACTGAGGACTGTCCTCACTCACAACCATAACCTTACTCTTATCCACGTTTACTTTCAAGCCCCTCCTTTTACACACCCTGCCAAATCTTCTCAAACTAGTCCTCTTCAAACTCTCTTCAGATTCGCCACACAGAACCAAATCATTCCGCATAAATTAGGTAGGGCACCCCATCCACTCAACTCCAATTCTCCACCATTCTAAGCACCATTTCCTGCCATCCCCACCTCGAATTCTTTCATAACCCCATCCATATACAAATTGAATAACCAAGGAGACATAACACAACCCTGTCTTACTCCGCTATTAATCCTAAACCAATCACCATTGATCACAATTTAATTCTTACACCACGCATTCCACTTGATCGTCATACATACTTTGAATTCCATTCAGAAGCCTACCACCAACACATATATCACTAACACCTGCCATAACGCTTCCCTATTAACTCTATCATACGCCTATTGCAAATCCATAAAACCTAAATACAATTTATTCTTCTTCTCCCTCATTTTCTCAATCATTTGTTTCAATGTAAAGATTTGATCCACACATCCTCTACCACTCCTAAACGCACCTTGTTCTTCACCAATCACCCCCTGTCACTCGACTCGACCGCAACTCTTTCGACCAAAATACCAGCATATACCTTCGCCTTCTACACTCAATTAAACTTATTCCCCATAAATTTTCTACAGTTCCCTTTTCTTCCCTTACCCTATTACAAGGGTACTATTACCGCTCTCCTCCAAATCCCTCGTGGAACTATACCCTCCATAACGCTTTATTACACAACTTCCAATCCATCAATCACCATCTCGCCTCCGCTCTTGATCATTTCACGAGTAATCCCTAATTTCATATACCTGCAGATTTACCATTCTTCAACTTTCTCACCCACCCATTACCTCCTCCCTTACTAATAAACCTCATCCCCAAAATACCTATTCCTTCTTGCACCATCAAAACCACACACATTCACTAACACCTCATCATTACTGTTAATATTGTGCAGATTTCGAAGTGTTCTTTCCACACTCCCCTCACATCCATTTCATCAGTTACAAAAGCACCATCCCTATTCATTATTCTAAGCAGATTCCCCTTATTTTCATTCTTAACCTTTCGCGCTTTCTTCCAGACAGAAGAGATTCCTATTTCCTTGTATGTCCTTCATTCATTCTCCTATCCAACTGTTCATGTTACTCTTTGTTTTCTCTTACGTATACCACCTTTTTGTATTTCTTTTTCCTCCTTATATAAATTCCAAGCATCTTTCTTTTTGAATCTTCATCATTTGCTTTTAGTACATTCAACCACGCTTCTTTTTTACCTTAACCGCTTTCATCACCTCTTCTTTCCACCATTCGCTGTTAACATTCTACTTCCTACTTTTGCACATCCACACACTTCCTTTGCACTACTAACAAAGCTTCCTTCATTTGCCCCCAGATTTGCTTAATATCAACTTGTTCACATTCAACCGTTTTACTAGCGAGCGGCTTCTTACATACTTATCCTTATTATCTTGCCCACTTAACTTCTCACTTCTAATTTTACCTACTTCCTTTCGTATCACCTTCCTCTCCATCCAAGCCCCCACTAATTTAATTTTACATAGAACAACATAATGATCCGATAATCCCATTCCTAAACCCCTAACTGATTTAACATCCAACACATACTTCAACATCTCCTTCTTCACCAAACACAAATCAATCATACTTTTCACTTGCGATACCATTCTCTACTACCCACCAACTCTAGTTATACTTATGGATACTCTTGTGTTAAAGAAAGTATTACTTACACACATACCTCTCTCTCACAGAAATCAATCCACCTTCCTACCATTCTCATTTTTCTCCCCCCCACCCCAAAACCACCTGTTATTAAATCCTCCTGTTTTTGATCACCTATCCAACCATTGAGGTCCCCCAAAAACAATCAATCTGAAGCTCCTTACTCACCCCATCTAAAACATCATTCAAATTATCCCAAAAAATCGTACTCTCTTCAACGTTTCCCTCAGATGGACCATACGTCACAACCACACATACCTTGACCTTATATATATATATATATATATATATATATTATATAAGTTGATATAAACAACTGTTATCGATAGACAACTGCAGATATGACACAAATATATATATATATATATATATATATATATCTTCTTCTTCCTATCTACCTTTTTTCCCCCCAAGGGAGACTGGGAGTAAGGTGCGTACATGCATCGGAAAAGGGAAAAGCAGTAGAAGAATATGACAAAAGTAGAAAAGAAAGCCAGCCTTACCCCCACCCCCTCGTACCATTAATTAGTAAGCACTCGTCGCACTTTCTTTTTCTTCGGTCTCCCAGCAGGTCGGTTCCCAACACACTCGCCACTATACATCTGCTTAACCAACCGACTATCATCCATTCTTTCACATGAACAAACCATCTTCAACATACTTTCATTTATTTCTTCATTTACCCGTTTCTTCACACCAACAACACAACTCTCCAATACGTTCATTCCTTCATTTTTATAAATTCTGTAACCATAGGCACGCCCCTAAGATTGCCATCTGAACACATTGAAAAAAAAAAACTTTTTAAAGGGGATTTTCATATATACCTCTTGTTTCCAGACCATAGTCTCACTACTATACAATAACACAGGAACAACATACCCCTCAGTAAGACCCTAGCGCACTCAAGACTTAGTCCCTTTACATTCACCAATGATTTAATTGCACCAGCCACCTTCCTGCCATTCACAACTTTCCTACTACACTCTGCATCAACCGTTCCCTTCTCATCCAACATATACCCTAAATATTTAAACTCAGACACTTGTTCCAGCTGCTCACCATCTAACATAACTTCACACTGATGACTGTCCTCACTCACAACCATAACCTTATATAACCATATATATAAATTTTATAACTTGACTGGGGTGGTCAATTGGCTATCAACATTCAAAGAAAGTCGAACAAAATGTAAGAGGAAAATATAACGAAAGTTATTCAGTGCATTACATGAAAGTAAAAGTAACGAGTCTGTTACTGTTGCTCAAAAAAACTAATTCCTTTAGTAACGGAGGAACAGATCTTGCCCACTTCTGTATAATTCTATTAATATATGTCTAAGAAAAAAAAATTATTTAAATATCATACAAAATATTCACCTGAAGGAAAGTAAATATTTAAATATTGTGATACTATTGAAGTGGAAAGATTCAAACAAGATATAGGGATAGCCTCTCAGAAGGTGTTGTGGGCCATAGTGAAGGAAAATGGCGACGTCGGATGTATTCCAATCGAGATGTGATGATTGGTGAGCAAAATTTGCAGTGTCTGTGAATGATATTGGTGTGGCCAATGCAGAGGCGTGTGAGGAACATCATCTGCAAACGATTTCGTCGGTGAGAGGAAGGCCACTCACCAATGACCAGCATTATATTTTTAAGTTAAGCCCCTCACTAATCGCTTGCCCAGCACTCCAGCCAGTAAGACCGGAAGCATTGTCGAAGAGCAGGATAATTAGTTGACTAAAGGCAAAATTTGTCAAATGGCATCTGGTAGGTACCTAGAGAAGTTATGGAAAGAGGGGGAAGCCACTCTTGCCTTTCTGCCAGGTCCAGACAGATGGTGGAAGCAGGGAATAGCCAAGTCTCGACTGAGAGAAAACCTGTATACATTTGCAACAGGAAATCTTTTCTGTTGGAGATGGTTTAGAATGAAAGCAATGCTTTCGTTTTCCTGCAAAGTAGCATAAATTGTGCCTTTGGATAAGTTTCTTACTTCGTCAGGGGTGGCAATAAGAAGGAAATCTCCAACAGACGTTAAGGAAGACAAGATGGAACTTTGATTTTGAGTAGTAGCTAGTCAAGTAACAACATATAAGACGTTCCATAATTACTAAGGGTCAAATACCAAAAGGGTGTGTTAAGATAGGAAAGAATTTCACCAACTGGCCTCGACCATTATAGGCTATACTGACGATTCAAAAGAGAGTGAGAATCTGGATAATCAAGGACATGCAAATGAGGTATGGATTCATTATTTTAGTGAAAATAAAGATGCCTACAGGTCGTTATTTGGGAGAATCTAAATAGCTTGTCCTCTTTGGAATCAGCTGGAAATCCAGTTTTGATATTTTGACAAGGAATAGAACTAAACAACTACAGGTAAGTAAGAGCAACAGGGGCAACAGGGGGGTGGTTAGACTGATGGAGAATGGGAAAGAATGGATTTTACAAGAATGATTTGATTTGTGTGGCGAATCTGAAAGTTTGAGAAGATTGGTGGAAGGTTTTTTTAAGGGTGTGTAAGAGTGGTTTGAAAGTAAATGTAGATAAGTGCAAAGAAAAGGTGGTGGGTGAGAAGGGTCCGCAGTCTGAAATTATGTAGGATGGTAAATAACTGGAAAAAGTATCCGAGTTTAAGTAATTTGGCTATATGTTGGATGGAAAGGAAATAGATGATGCAGAATGTAGTAGGAAAGTTATGAGTGGTAGGAAGGTACTGGTGCAATTAAATCATTGGTGAATGTAAGAGGGCTAAGTCATGAGTGAGCTAGAGTTCTGCAGGGGGTATGTGGTTACCAGTGTTAATGCATGGACGTGAAAATATGGTGTGGAATAAGAGGTAAACATAGAAGGTGCACACTGTTCAGATGGAAAATCTTAGGGGCATCTTAGGTGCGAGAAGACTTTATAAAATGAGGAATGAACGTGTTAGGGAAAGAAAAAAAGGAATGATGCAAGGAATAAAAGTGTGTATATTAACATAGTTTGGTCATATGGAAAGGATGGATAATAGTCGATTGGTTAAGTGAATGTATATATATGAGTAAGTTGGCTGGGAGACCTAAGAAAAAGTTTATTACGTCAGTAAAAGTGTCTGAAGGAAATATTCAAGAATAGGAATTTAGCAGAAATTAAAAGAATGGTGTATAATATAAGTAAATGTCGTGATTTTGTGAGTGGAAATGGTTGTGAGTCTGACACTGAGGAGATACCACAGTGGTGGTCTATCGCTGTGTTGTGAAGCTCTAGGTTAATAAATCTGATAAGTCAAGTCGCGTGTGATATTCAAACTGTTTCAGGAAAAGCAAGATTATGATTGTCAGAATAGTACAGAAAGATAAGAAAAGAGGGATAAAAGGTTTAAAAAAATTTAAGTAGGGGTATTACCTACTGAACTGTCAGCATTTATAAGAGGACTTAAAGCAGTTGTACAAGTTATTAGAAATATTTTTGCAGAGACCAAAAGTTCCATGAGTAGAAGAATCAGAAAGATTAGCAAATTAACAATAAATATGTACGGTATATGGAAATAAAGTGTTTTCAATTTAACTCATCCCATCATACCTTTACATCGCTTAAAGCTTGAAGTGGGAAATCATTTAACGTCACAGAACCTGATGAATTAATGATATTTTTGCCTCTTTCAATGATGATATGAGAGTTTGTAATTTCTTTTGCCTGGAAATACAACAGTAGAATTCAGCCACAAGAAAAAAAAACATGCCAATTATAGTAATCATAATAATAATAAAAATAAATAAATACCCCTTCGGTTAAAATATCCAAGAGTTGTAACAATTCAACAGCATTTTTTTCACCTTCATATTTCTTTTTTGTACTTTCCAAACCAGAAAAAATGTAATGTACTACCAATGAATGTCCTGAATAATATATAGTATATAATATATATATATATAATAATATAATATATATTATTATATATATATATATATATATATAGTATATATATTATATATGTTATTAAATACTATATTATAATTATATTATATTATACTATATAATATTATATATATACAGTGATTGGGCAGTATGCTAGATACATGTATCGGCGATACGTATCGATCGATACATTTGTATCGTTTATCGGTATCGCTTAGACAATCCCTAAATGTATCGAGTATCGGTATCGCTCTTTCTGTATTTTCTATAGATGTATCCGGAAAAAATCGATAATCGATACTCGATAAATTATGTTTTCCAAAAAAAAATCAAACTAATATACTTATATATATATATATATATATATATATATTCTATATATATATAATATATATATTATAAATATATATATATATTAAATATTATAGTAATATTATCTATATATATATATAATATATATAATATATTGCCGTCTATGATAATATATGGATGATGAGGAGAAGAGACGAGGTGGAGGGAATGGAGGGACAGTATGGAGAGATAAGGAATATTAAAGGAGAGATGTTGATAGATTTCTGTTTAAAGAAGGGAATGAAGATCATGAATGGCTTTTTCCAACAGTGGGAGTCAAATAGGTTCACAAGATATAGATGGAACAATATCACAGGAGAATTCGACCAGAGATCTATTATAGACTACATAATATCGTCTGATAGTAGGCTACTAATAAGGCGGAATGTGAAAGTGATACTTGGAGTGTCAATGGATTCGGATCATAGATTGTTGGTGACGGACATGGAGGTGAACACAGAAAAGTGGCAGAATAAAGAAAAAAGAAGTGTGATAAAAGTGGAGCCACCGAAGGAGTGTGACAGGAAAAGGGAATATGTAGAAAAAATAAGCAAGGACCTAGAACAATTAGGAGTAGGAGAGATGGGGGAGATACAGGAAACGGTAAGAAGGGCAGCAGAGGAGACCCTGGGTAAAAGATGGGTAGGAAAAAGACAAGACACATGATGTGGTGGACTGAAGAAGTGAAGGAGGAAATAAAGAGGAAAACAGTATTGATAAGAAGGTGGTTGAAAAATAGAACTGCACAGATATGTGTGTGGAGGCAAGAAATGAAACAGAGAGAGTGAAAAGAAAGAAAAGCAAAGCAAAATAGGAGGCTGCAAAGAGAGGGAGGCAGAAAAAATGATGGAAGATGTGAGGGCAGAAAAGATTTTTTATACTTGCAAAAGCGTATAGAAGATCAAAGAGGAAAATGTGCAATATCAAGGATAAGCAAGGAGAAGTTTTTGTGAGATCAACAGACAAAAAGGAGATGGAAGGAATACTTCAGATAGTTGTTAAATGTGAACGAACAGGTGGAGGAGGGGGAGAAGAGATAGTTGAAGGAGGGGATGATGAAGAGGGGGAGGAGATCACAATGGAAGAGTTGGACGTGGCTCTGAGAGCGATGAAGAACGGTAGGGCACCAGGGGAAGATGGGATAACAATAGAACTAATAGAAAAGTGAGGAGAGAAAGTAAAAGAAATAATTCTGAAATTGTTCAATAGGTGTTGAAACGAGAGTAAATTACCAGAGGGATGGAGAAAATCAATCATAGTTACAATATATAAGTTAAAAGAAGATAAAGGAGACTGTTAAAGCTACAAGGGAATATCCTTGTTGGACCACTTGGCAAAAACATATGAGAAAATACTAGAGAGAAAGATGAGAATGGAAATAGAGCCCAGAATGGGGGAAGAGTAGCATGGATGTAGAAAGAACAGAACCACGACGGATTTATTGTTCGACTTGAGAATTACATTAGAAAAGATATGGAAATATAAAAAGCTAGCATATATAGCTGTCATAGATCTGAGGAAAGCTTTTGATTCAGTACCAAAAGACTGTGGAGAATGATAGAGAGAGCATATGCAGTTGATAAAAAGTTGAGAGGAGCCCTGGAGAGTTTGTGTAAAAATATTAAATGTAATGTAAGAACAGAATATGAGAAAAAGGAATTGTTTCAGGTGAGAACGGGAATCAAACAGGAAAGCATATCTGGGCATAGTGATAAATATGGTGAGAGATGATATAGGAGATTTGGAGGGTAATATTCTTGGCGTGTTGGAGCGAAGAGGAAGATAGGCTGAGAGAGGTCGTGACATGTTTTGTGAATAGGCTTAAAGAGGCCGGTCTGACTATAAACACAGAAAAGGCGGAGATCATGGTGATCAGTAGAAAAAAAGGAGTGGGAGAGCTGAGAGTAAATGTGAAAGGAACTGAGATCAAGATGGTGGAGAAATGTAAATAATTGGGTGGAGTATTTGAAAGAGAAGGAGGAAATATACTAGAGATAATATGTAGTATGTATATCTCAGTATGGGGGAGCTGTAAAAGCAGTGTACCCAATACTTAAAGATAGACAAATGAGTATGGAGGTGAAAG
>JABUQX010044131.1:0-17500 GCA_015478945.1 Trachelipus rathkii | reverse complement strand
TAGGTATATATATATAATATATATTAAATAATAAACATGTTATATATATATATTATTAGTATATATAATATATATATATATATATATATAAATATATATAATATATAAATATATATATTCCATTGGTGTTTTTTTATCTGGTTTCAGCTTGAAATGAAAATCTTCTAATTTTTAAACACAAATAAAAAAAACAAACACAAATCCAAATTCGAGAAACTTCTTCTAACAATCAAAGAAAAAAAAACAAATCGGTTTTTAAAACATACGAATAAAAAAACAAAAATAAATACATCTAAAAAAAATGTCTGAATACAAAGCAGTAATTTAACATATTTATATAAAAGCGATTGTTTCTGTTTCCTAAAAATATAAATAAAATTTGGTGTGTACCTTAATGATGCTTTTTTTTTTTAAAGACTGTTGGTACAAGCCCTGAAGAATTTAAATTATATTTTTATTTTAATTATTATTATTATTATTTTTACACGATTATTATTATTTTTGATAAATATTTTATTATTATATTAATTATTAAAATTTATTAACATTAGATTTATATATTATTTATATTATTATTATTATTATTTATTATTATTATATTATTTATTAATTTTATTATTATTATATTATTATTTATTTGATATTATTATTATTATAATTATTATTGGGATTATTGTAGTTATCGTGATTATATTATTATTATTATTATTATTATTATTATTATTATTATTATTATTATTATTATTATTATTATTATTATTATTATTATTATTATTATTATTATTATTATTATTTGCATAATTATTACTTTTTTCGATTTGATTGTCCCAATTATCTAAGAAATAATAAAAAGAAGCCGCATAAAAGAAAAAGCATAAAAAAACAGCATAAAAAGGAAAAAAATAATTAAATAAATAAGAAAATAAAATAAATAAAAAAATTTTTAATGTTTTTTTTTTATTTAGTTTACTTATTTGATCAATGATCTTAGTAGTAGGACAGCTATATTGGAGCACGAAAGTGACCGCGACCTTTTTGACCTTTTCTGACCGCGACCTTTTTTGAGCTCGAATTTTTACCTGACCTTGACCTTTTGGGCCTTTACTTTTTGGGCCTTGACCTTTTTTCGAACCAACCTTTGGTCTCCATGTTGGTCATTTTTGGCCACGTATTATTTTGGCACCCCTAATTTTTGGAGACCCAAAATATATATATATACGGCAAGCCTGAATAATAATTTTTGCAACCCATCGAAGAAGGGTTGCGCCAACGGTTGCGTCAGCAACCGTTGTAACGTATTGCCCCCTATTTTACGCCCCCATAATTTTTTCGACCATGGCCATGGGTCAATTTTGCCCACGGTAATTTTTGTCCTCCTTTAGGGGCTTAGCCCTTTTTTGATGTCCTTACCTTGTTTGACCATGATATTTTGACCAACATTTTTGGTCTTCCCTGGGTCATTTTTGGCCCACGGTATTTTTTGAGCACCCTAATTTTTTTGGCAATCTCCCAATTTTTTTCGGCAACCTGGATTTTTGGCAACCCTTCGAAGAAGGGTTGCGCCAACGGTTGCGTCAGCAACCGTTGTACGTATTGCCCCCCTATTTTACGCCCCTAATTTTTTTCGAACCAATGGGTTCATTTTTTTGCCCACGGTAAGTTTTGATCTTCATTTAGGGGCTTAAGCCCTATTTTTTGATGTCCTTATTTTTTGTCCTTCCCCTTTGCTCCAAAACTTGACAGATACCATGGGTCAATTTGACCCACGGTAATTTTTTGTCGCCTTCCATCGGGTCAATTTTGACAGCGGTAATTTAATTATCCCTCCCTTTAGGGGCTTAAGCCCTTTTTTTGACTGTCTTAACCTTGTTTGACCATGGTATTTTTTAGGCCTTGACCTTGCCATATACCATGGGTCATTTTTTGGCCCACGGTATTTTCTGGCCACTCGTGCCCCACCAGTCACATATTTTCCTTCCTAACTTGAACGTATGTATGGAACTATCCTAACGTTGAACACCTACACAACACACAGCACACACAACCACATAAACAAATAACACACACACACACAACACACACACACACACGACACAAACACACACACACATTCTATGACACCTTAACACTCACCATAGATACTTGCACTTACCATTTCCCTTATAACACGTACACACACGAACCAACCTTTGGTCGTCCGGTTCAATTTTGACCAACGGTATTTTTTGTCCTTCCTTTAGGGACTTAGCCCTTTTTGATGTCTTAACCATTGTTGTGGACCATGATATTTTCAGCCTTGACCCTGCATATTACCATGGGTCAACTTTTGACACACGCTTAACTTGATGCTTTAGATGGTTCCCAATCATCGTAAGAAGATCCTAGGATGTTCTATTAGTGTTCTTATGAGTATAGATGAGTGCCAGGGTGAGTTGCCAGGTGAGTGCCAAGGTGAAGGCCAATGAGTGCCCGTGGTTGCCATGGTGCCATGTGGTGCCACACTCGTGCCAAGTAGAGTGCCACTAGTGCAACTGAGTGCCACTTTTTTCAAGCCTTTTCTAGCCTCCCCTGAGATTAGAATAGCCCTAATGGGTGTCTACCCCTGGGTAATAAGGTATGAGGAATCGAAATGGTGTACATTACAATCTGCTAGAATACTTCCTACTACGATTTAGTATTTTTATAACACTTATAGCAAGACAGAATATATATCTAAAGAGCTACACATTTGAGAGACAGGGACCGCAAACGTTTCAGAGTCCGCGTCCGCAGGTCAGCCCCACCGCGAAACCGCCGCGCGTGCCCTTAGGCAAATATTACCCAAGCCGCCGCGTAGCGCCGCACGAGCGCCCTATTTCCGCGTAAACCGGCCGCCGCGTGCCGCCGCAGGCTCCATATCACCCGCGAACCGCGCCGCGGTGCGCCGCTGGGGCAAATTCGCAGCGTGAACGAAAAATATGATATCATTGTAAACTATTCAAAGAATTTAGTTTCAAATATACTATGAGTCATTCATTTTTACTACAATTGTACGAAATTTTATTAAAACATATACTTTACATACCTTAAACCCAGTAAATCAGTCAATCAATAGAGGTGTTATTACCTACACCTAGGGGATTAAGTAATGCTTTTGTTTAGCTGCACTTAACTCTTCCTATTAACTCCACTGTTTACTGCTTTAACTCTCTGCTTTACTGCTTTTAACTCATATACATTACATACGCTTAAAGCAGTAAATCAGTAAATCAATAGAGGTGTTACCTAAGGGATTAGTATACTTATTTTTTTGTTTTACTGCTTTAACTGCTTTAACTTTCTGCTTTACTGCTTTAACTTTCTGTCTTTATGCTTTAACTTTCTATTTACTGCTTTAACATTTCTGCTTTAAACCTGCTTTAACCTTTCTGCTTTTAACTGTTTTAACTCATATATTTATTAACAATTAAAATGTTTTCCTTTCTTTTATATTTTTTTAATTTTTGTTTTAAAACTTTTCATTTATATTTCTATTTTTTATTTTTTTTTAAATACTTTTTCTTTTTTAATGTAAGAATAAAAACACACAGAGTTTCTGTTAATATAAACTTTTATTTAAAAAAAACTAAAAAGCAAATTTTATTCAAAAACTTTTTATTTTTCTATTTAAGGGAAGTAAAATCGCGTTTTTTATTTTAAAGCATTTAATTAATAATCAGAAAACTATAAAATCATTGAAATACAAATTTTTAGCATCAAATTATTACAAGTTTATTTAAAAACATACATTATTTAAAAAACATATAAGGAAATAAATACAATAGACTCCACATAAATTGGAATATAAAGGTTGAACAGGGTAAGACATAGTTTTTACCACGCTTACAAATTATTATATTTAAATAAGGTAATAATAATGATTATTCAATATAAAATTTTTAAGTTCAAAAATCAATTATGTGAACAGTATCGGTTTTTGCCCTATACAGAAATCCAATGTCCTGTTGAAGGTGATGTGACGAGGCAAAGTATTGAATATGAAGCAGGTATCCCTCTCCAACATTTTAACAGAGTTTATTTCTTAATAGCAAACACTCACTAAAAAAGCGAGGTCAATTTTAACACCGATTTTATATTTTCCTCTTCATTCATCTTTAAAAATTCAAAAGTACTTTGCGTACTCTGTCAATTTCAAATGGTTGAGGATCTCAGAATAGACCACTACAAGTGATGGGCGATTGATAGACTCGATCAAAAGAGAGAACTTAGTCTAAAGGTACCCTTTCTCAAAAATGTTTAATGATAGGCGGTTACACAGCTGAAGAGGTCTGCAGTAAGATCATAGGCGTATAAATTACTTTTCTTTGCGTATTCTTCAAGATTTAAACCTGTCCCACTGTCATTACATGATACAGTATTGGCTATTCAGTCGTAAAAAGGTCGAGTACAGAGAGATAGGTTTCCGTTGTATAACATTTCATAATCACGTCCGGGGACAGTCCATTCACTATGTAAAACATGATACCTACCTAAGTCCGAAAAGGTGTGAATTTATAGGGTGATTTTTATAATTCCCGGAGTAGGCTTCATGTTCCACAATCCTAATTATAATTATTCTGTGGTAAATTTCCGTTTACAATGTTAGGGATATAGATACTCGATAATCCTTGAGTGAAATTAAATAATCTGGTTTAACTCTCTAATAGGAAGATACTTGCTGTAGTATCAAAAGCGAAAATTTTCCAATTCCAAATGACGCTGTGGTGATAATTTCACTTTTCTGACATAGAGATAAGCCTCCAAAAGTTTGAAAACAGGTTCTGGACATACAGCTGTAGCAGTAGGTTTACTTTTTATTTTAAGAGCAAATTTAGGATTTGACCGTGAATAAAAGATGATTCTAGTATCTACAGGTGGTAGAATGAGTCTTTCTTGAGAGAAGATATTAGCCATTTAATCGACCGTAAAAATTCATAAGTATTATTTATGACTTTAGCTGCTTTATCTATATGTGCAGCTTCATCTTTGAAACTGATAAAACCCACAGATTTGGATTCTTTATTGTTTGAATATCTGTTGAAATAATTATTAAACAAATGTGCTTATATAGCTTCTATAAGGATAATTAGCCGCTGATGCACTAGTGAAGTTCCGTTAAGAAAGACTTCAACCTGGGTGAAACATGTATAAACAGGAAATTTGAATTCTGTTATTACTATTATGGTCATCACCCGTAGGAAGATTTGTACCATCAGGTTTTGTCAATTTCGTTTTTACATAAAAAAACACATTAGAGGGATCTAAGTACTGATCAGAAGTACCTGGAATATTGAACTCTAGAGGAACATCTGTATTGGTAATTGAATGCAAAGGATTAATACTGATAAAGTTGGACTCGCTAACGCTAATCTGTGTAGGGGTCATGGAGAAGAGATCCAATCACTCTTACAACAGGGACTAGATGGATGAAGGAAATGCATCTTGCATATGTGAAGCTCGGGACGTATAATGAACATTTTCATGAAAAACCTTACTTATCTACACACTCGTAAAAAAAGTTATCAGTTAGTAATTAATAGCAAATACATCAATACATTTTTTCTTTAAGGTTTTTTACGCTTAGTCTTTTTCTTTATGACAATCTTCTTGATCCCTTGACCTTGTCCTGCATTTTTACTCTTATTTTACGGCTTAACATCATCAACACTCATCCTGAAAACACGGCTATATGTCTTTTTTTTAATGCTGTACGAGGATTATTTCCTGCAGCAATATCTTGAATAGTATGCAAACCTGTTTTTATAGCTTTTTTTACCTATATATTCCCCGCCTTTCCTGAGCAGAGGCCTTGCACTTCTCCATAGCTTGGCAAAAAATTCCACCAAGGCCAATACCCCTCCTCTGCATTTTTGTGCCCCTGAATACCCTTTTCTTCGTGCCATTATTAAACGTTGAGTAATCTTCTTAATACTTCTTTACACGTGAGGAGTAATGTTAATGAATAAAAAATACTTATCTGGACTAACCTCTTATAATACTTACATATGCGCCTGCTTAGAAAATTATGCATCTGTTCTTTCTAAATATGGAACTTTGCATAACAATGCAGCGTATGTAAAGGGAAAAGGATTTCATTCTACATCTTTTATATCGCATGCGTACAGAGTCAAATTTGGTCTAATTTCAGAGGTAAATTAATGAACAATTAGGGGGAATGTTATAACTTTACTCTCTTTGGGAAAATATACTACTCTTAATAAAGGAGCTTTAGTATTACCTACATATTGATGATCAATTATATTTGTATATACATAGGCCAACCTTGGTGATTGAGCATCTCGGATTGGGGGTTACATGTTATAGATGCATACTCGATCTGTCTTCATCTTTTAGTTCATGGTGGAGTCATGCGGTTATTCTCGACAGTAGTATTACCCTCTTCAACATAGTAGGGATATCATGAAGTAATAATCCAACTCAGCATAACGTCTAACGAATATGTTTTACGCTGCCAGTGGTGATTTCGTTCGAAGAAAAAACATGTCCGGTTCTCGTAGGATTGCATTTACTTTTGAACTTAAAGATATTTTTACTTTATCTTCATAGGTACGCATTTTCAGTTTTGTATACCAAATCCTTACAAATAATACTCATATCAAAGAGAACGTTTTAAATGACTAAAAATAGCCCAGGAACCGATTTAAAATATGACCTCCGCAAAGTAAACTTCTTCAAAGAAGTTTCTTTTGTAGCAATGTTGTCGGTTCATCTTTTTGGCAATGTAGAGATAATCGAGTATCTGCCACTTGTAAATATAGTTTCAAACATTCTAACACTTCTGTACACCCCATCCAGAATAGATTGTTGAGGTAAATTTTCTATGTCCGTATTTAATATCATTTACATAATCCTACTTCGTATGACTCTCTTTCAAAGCTGAATAGGATTCATTAGCACAGTTGTAAAATCCGAGAGTTTATTATCAGGATGGTAAATCCAAGGAGGCTGAAGAAGGCAGAGTTATATAAAAGTGATCTCACACTCCTCCATTCGATTATATGACAACTGATTAATGATTCTTAACTTTACTTGCTTTTATATAAGTATTAAACTTAGCAGGATCCCCTCCATTTCACAAGTAACTGTTTATTTTTTCCTTTACCTCTCGTAGCTAATATTTTTTCAATTTTATATTCATGAGTTACAGGATTGAATCTTACTTTTTGTATTTCCTGTTTATAAAAACCGCCTTTTATTTTTTCACCATTTAAATCTTCCAGATAATATAACTTTAAACTATCACGGCTGAATGGTCGGATATTGTGGACTTTAAAAACTTCCCCGCAGTCCAACCGGATTACATATCCTTTTCTAAACCTTTCTTTTGTTCGAGAAACTCTTACATAAATTCGTTTACCTTTATTTCCTGAATTATCTTTTTATTTTAGTTTTTCTTTTCACCCATATGCGCCATACGTCGTCCTCTAGTTTTTGACATCTCTAAAGGAGTTGTCTTTATAGTTCTATGGTAAGACTTGTTATAAGAATGCAGATTCGTCGTATATCACTATATTTAAAAGGTATTCATTTAGTAAATACCTATGCATGCGTCTTTAATAAGTCGGTTTGGACTCTTCAACTATTGCGGCTTTGTTTACGGAAAATGTATTGTAATAGCTTATACAATCTTCCAGAGCATCTCCTGAAACTCTAGCCCCTTGAAATTTCCATTCCTGAATCTGTCCAAAATGATTTAGGTGTTTCTCTGCGCTCGTCTCTATAAATTTCAAGTAACAGCATCGCCGGACTGTAGCTGAATCTTTTATGCTTTTATTGGCTCAACCACAAGTATCTAGAGTATACGTCAATTGTAAAAAGTATATATTGAAACCTTCATTATAAGAGCTGTATTTAAATCATTTCCGATAAATCTAACTGGCCTATGCTATCGAGCTGCGGCGATATGGTTTTCCGTGTAGGAAATTTTTTTCTTACAGTTTTATGTAGAGTAAATGCCTCTTCACCCTCCAAATATGCCTCATTTAATCTTTTTTCTCATATTAGGAACCTAAAGCCAAACCTAGTGAAACGCCCCACTATTTGGCTCCCTCAGATTGAAGTAATACTTTCAACTACCTCCTTCGCCTCCATGTTCGTCTACTGACACACGTGTAAGCGTTATATATATATATATATATATATATATATACTATATATATATACTATATATATATATATATATATATATATATATATAATATATATATATATTATATATATTATATATATATATATATATATAATATATATATATATATATATTGTCACAAAAATGTATATTAGGTCACAAGGGCTAAAGAAAGAGAAAAGATTTAAAATAAATTTATTTTATTAAATACAAACATTACAGCTAAATAAATAATATGATAATGCATATAATTACGATTTAATCCAACTATGCCTATTATAAGGTGTTTTTTCTTGTTCGTCCTCTGGTAACACGTTTAATTATCTGATGCGTAAGAAGTGCCTGATGGACTTGAATCAGGTCTGGGCGTAACGGGGATATTATCTAAGTCTGCTAATCGCGTTGTATTTAAGATTAAACTTCTGGGAAATTAATAGTCTGAAGTTCTTGTTTGATATCATTCCATCCTTTTACAGGGCCTTTCTTCCAGTTACGTGAGAGATCAGCTATCAAATTCACAATATTTGATCCTTTAACTATTTCATATTTCATTATCAATTACGATCTGCCCTGCTTCAATTCAAAGTTAATTGGTCTTTTAAAATATTATATAAAAGCTATTTCTGATTTACGCACTCTAATAAGGTAAGCTCTCCTCAAGGATATTTTAATTATCTTCATTTTCCCTTCAGTTTTACTTCATTCAGGAAATATCTACATTATCGTTAGCGGAATACGTAGGGATGGATGTAGAATGCAAGTCTTTAAGATCTATCAATTTTTGTATGGCTTCTTGATATAAGGCGTTTCTTATGGATGTTAACGTCTGAATTTAATATCCCTGTACACTTCTTTCTCATAATTTGGTTATCTGTTCAACTTTTGGATCATATAAACTCAGGGGTAGAGGCTGCTGGAAAGATAATGAGTCGTTCACAATATAAGGATTCTGTTGTTGCAACTGTTGCGGCTGATGTGAAAGAGGTTGTAATGTCAATGCATTGGGCTGTAATATTTGCGTGTATGGGGGCTGTGAATGATGAAACTGTGATTGTGGATTTTGCAACAGTGTGCGGACAATAACTGGCCATATTGAGGTTGTAAATGATGAATTGAGGAACTGAATTCTGTACAGCTGCTGTATATTTTACTTCATTTTCTCATACCTCATTATATGGAAGTACAGCAACCTTTTTCATCATGGTGACAAACACTTAGTTATCAGGGGAGCTATAACGGAAGAAGAGTAATGGCAGGAATACTCCTCCTCTCTTCTGTAGTAACTTCTTTTTATTTGTTCAGAATTTTTAATGTGAGAGGAGGAGTTTTTTTTAATGATTTTCTATAAACGACCGTAGCTTTTACTTCTGGTTTAAAGGAACATTTCCTTCTATAAGATTTAAACAGACTTCACGTACACACTGGATGAATTTCTCATCTCACTAATTAAGTTTACGTTTTTTTCAGATATTTTCACTTTTAAATTTTTTTTATAAAAGGTAAATACTTTGCAACTAGAGCATTCATTATTCAGGTATTTATACAGTTTCTATCTCATAGGGCGAAGAATGTTGGTACGGAGCAGCACTCTGTGCGTGTTTTTTGGGTGAAGTTCAAACACATCATATAACCGTGGGGGATCGAAGTAACCTCTTTATATACTTTTAAGAACTTTTTCCTTTGAAGGGGAAAATTTGAGTTGCCAATACATAAATTTGACTCATGTCTCTTCTTTGGCCAAACAACAGTAAATACTGGGTGTTTAAAAAGGAAACACTTCTGGCATATTGCTGTGCTTTTGATGAAAAATATTTCTGTGTTATGAAAGAACACAGAGATAATTTAGACTGGTGTGAATAAACTGTGAACGCTTCTGCTATTTCAAAATTCCATTTGTGCATTAAATCATCTAATACAATATTTCTGTGTCCATAGTATATTGGTCCAGCGACCTAAGTATCCGTATATGCCTTCGTGAAAATTGATAACATCCTTTAATTCTTTTAAATTTCCTGATAAAACATTATAACACCATATTTTTTTTACAGGGGCTTGTTCAAAAATCTCCATTTCCTTTAAAATATTTAATAATTGAAAGGTTTTACCACAAGCCTGTCGGACCAGCTACAAGGCATGTAGCCGGACTTCGGAACGTAAATTTCTCCACATCCATACTCGTTAAGTGAATAATGAATAATGAGATTAATTAAAGCTGTTAAGCAGTAAAAAAACAATGTTTTTAATAAAATTTCGTAATTTTAATTAAAATAAAATGTTTATAACAAGAAACTCTGTGTGTTTTTTATTCTTACATTAAAAAAAAAGTATTAAAACAAAATGAAATA
Organism: Trachelipus rathkii; assembly: GCA_015478945.1. Taxonomy (NCBI): domain Eukaryota; kingdom Metazoa; phylum Arthropoda; class Malacostraca; order Isopoda; family Trachelipodidae; genus Trachelipus; species Trachelipus rathkii. The sequence goes on along the minus strand of JABUQX010044131.1, from coordinate 6,988 downwards.
ATGAAAAATAAATAAAAAGTCTTAAAACAAAAATAAAAAAATATAAAAGAAACTAAATGTTAATAAATATTGAGTTAAAGCAGTAAGCATATGAGTTAAAAGCAGTAAAGCAGAAAGTTAAAGCAGTAAGCAAGAAAGTTAAAGCGTAAGGCAGAAGTTAAGCATAAAAGGCAGAAAGGTTAAGCAGTAAAGCAGTAAAACAAAAGCATACTAATGCCCTTAGGTAACACCTCTATTGATTTACTGATTTAACTGCTTTAAGGTATGTAATGTATAATGAGGTGAGCAGTAAGCAAGAGAGTTAAAGCAGTAAGGGGCAGGGAGTTAAAGCAGTAAAAGCAGTAAAACAAAAAGCATACTAATCCTAGGTGTTAGGGGTAAGGAGGGGTTTTTTGGGGGGCGCGGGGTCGTTTGCGGTCTTGGCGAGGAGTTATATTTGGTGTGGTAAACCATCTATTGATTTACTGATTTACTGGTTTAAGGTATGTAAAGTATATGTTATTTAATAAAATTTCGTACAATTGTAGTAGAAAGTGAATGACTCATATATTTTGAAACGAAATTCTCGATAAGTTTACAATTGCATTCATATTTTTCGTTCACGCGTGAATTTTGCGCCAGCGGGCGCACGCGGCGGCGGTTACGCGGTGATATGGGAGCCTGCGGGCGCACGCGGGGCGGCGGTTACGCGGAAAGTATGGCGCTGCGGTGCGCACGCTGGCGTCGGTAAATATTGCGCCTAAAGCGCAGAAGCGGCCGGCGGTTTCGTGGTGGGGCTGACTTGCGGACGTGGACTCATGAAACGTTGCGGTCACTGTCTCAAATGTGTAGCTCTTTAGATATATATTCTGTAGTGCTATAAGTGTTATAAAAATACTAAATCGTATGGTAGGAAGCATTCTAGCAGATTGTAATGTACACCATTCGATCCTCATACCTTCTTACCTAGGGGTAGACACCCATATTAGGGCTATTCTAGGCTCAGGGGAGGCTTAGAAAAGGCTTGAAAAAAGTGGCACTCAGTTGGCACTATGTGGCACTCACTGGGCACTATGTGGCACTCACATGGCACTCATTGGCAACTCACTTGGCACTCATTGGCAACTCCACCTTGGCAACTCACCTGGAACTCCCTTGGCATGCAATCTAATTACTCATAGAACACTATGAACATACCGTAGGTACTTCTTACGAATGATTGGGAAACCTCAAGCCATTCAAAGTTAGCGTGGGTCAAAATTGACCCATGGTAATAATGGCAGGGTCAAGGCTGAATATCATGGTCAAACAAGTTAAGACATCAAAAAAAAGGCGCTAAGTCCCTAGGAAGGACAAAAAATTAACCGTGGGTCCAAAAATTGACCCATGGACGACAAAAGGGTTGGCAGTGTGTTTGTACGTGGTATAAGTTGTAATGTAAGTCAAGTTACTATGGGTGAGTGTAAGTGTCATTGTGAATGTATGTATAGTGTGAGTGTGTGTGTGTGGTGTGGTGTGTGTGTGGGTGTGTGTGTGTTGTGTGTGTGTGTGGTGTGTGTGTGTAGGTGTTTAAGTTAAGGAATAGTTCATACATAGTTCAAGTTAGGAACGAAATATGTGACGGGTGGGGAACGAGTGGCCAGAAAATTGGCGTGGGACAAAATGACCCATGGTATATGGCAAGGTCAAGGCCTAAATATCATGGTCACAAGGTTAAGACATCAAAAGGGCTAAGCCCCTAAAGGAAGGACTATAAATTACCGTGGGTCAAAATTGACCCAGAGGACAAAAAATTACCGTGGGTCAAAATTGACCCATGGTATCTGTCAACTGGTGTTCAATTATGAGGACGGACAAAAAGGTAAGACATCAAAAAAATAGGGCTAAGCCCTAAATGAAGATCAAAATTACGAGTGGCACAAATTGACCCTGTCGAAAAAAATTAGGCGGGCGTAATTTGGGGGGGCAATACGTACAACGGTTGCTTCGAAGGGTTGCGGCGCAACCCCTTCTTCGAAGGGTTGCCAAAATCAGGGTTGCCGAAAAAAAATTGGGGTTGCCAAAAAAATTTAGGGTTTGCCAAAAAATACCCGTGGGCCAAAAATGACCCATGGAAGACCAAAGGGTAGGTCGAAATATCATGGTCAAACAAGGTTAAGACATCAAAAAGGGCTAAGCCCTAAAGGAAGATCAAAAATTACGTGGCAAAATTGACGCCATGGTCGGAAAAAATTTAGGGGGGGCGGTAAAATAGGGGGCAATCACGTAAACGGTTCTGACGCAACCGTTTGGCGCCAACCCTTCTTCGAAAGGGTTGCCAAAATCAAGGTCTCAGCCAAAAATTGGGGTTGGCCAAAAAATGTAGGGGTGCCAAAAAATAGCCGTGGGCCAAAAATGGAACCATGGAAGACCACCAGGGTTGTCGAAAAAAGGTCAAGGCCAAAAAAGGTAAAGGCCCAAAAAGGTAAGGTCAGGTAAAAATTCAGTCAAAACCAAGGTCGCCGGTTCCAGAAAAGGTCAAAAGAGGTCGCGGTCACTTTCGTGCTCAATAAGCTGTCCTACTACTGATCTTTATTGTAAGAAGGTTTATTTTAACTTCAATTACTTATATTATATATATATATATATATATATATATATATATATATATATATATATATATGTATATATATATAGTATCTTATATATATGTATATATATTATAATATATATATATAATATATATATGTAGTATATATATTATATAGTATATATATATATATATATATATTATATATATATTATGTATTATGTTATATTATATATATTATTATAGTAATATATTATATATTTATATATATAGTATATATATTAATATTATATATATAATAATATATATTATTATATATATTATATATATATATATATGTATTATATAATATATATATATATTATATATATATATATATATATATATATTTTATATATATATATATTAATATATATAATTATTTATATATATATTATTAATATATATATATATATATGCTTTTATATATATATATATGCTTTTACCATATATATATAATATATATATTATATATATATATATACTACTATATATAATATATAATATATATATATATATAATATATATATGTATATATTTTATATATATATATATATATTATATATTTATCTTATATATATATATATATTATAATATAATATATATATATAATATTATATATAGTATTAATATATATATATATATGCATATATAATATATTATATATATATATATAATATATATATATATATTTATTATATTATATATATATATATATAATATATATATATATATATATATTTATATATAATATATATATATATATATATATATATATTTATATATATTATATATATATTTTTATTATATATGATATTATATGTATTTATGCTTTTAGATATAATATGAATATAGTATATATATATATATATATATATATATAATATATATATATTATGATCATATATATATTAGTATATATTATATATATATATATATAGTATATTATATATATATAGTATATATATATTTAATAGTATATTAGTTATATATAAACTATAATATTGTGGGTATAACCAACAGTGGAACAAAGTTTGAACAATTTAATTCCATATTTATGAGCTTTGTTTGGTGTGAATTGACGAAATTTTAGTCGTCCCCTCCATGGAATGAGGGTTTCATCAATAACAACATCTATTCCTGGGTAATAGATGGATTGAAATTTTCTAAGTAATATATCTATAAGTGGTCTTCAATGTCTTCATTTCTGGCAAAATGAAGCAGTTTAAAAGGAGCTCGAATCTATTCCTGCTCATAGTTTGTTGGGCTAATGAGTTTATGTATAAAATGTTTCTGCTCCAATAGGAGGCTATGGTGCCTTTTTGATCTAGGCCCATCCACATCATTATTCCTAAAAACTTTTTCATCTCCTTTTGTTGTTTGTGTCCTGCTGCAATGCCTAACATACTTTGATAGTGATTCATTCACTATCCTCTTTGCTGTGATCTCCTGTACATTTATTTTTGCTTGTTCTGTAAGAAGTTTGATGACTTCCTCATCTATAATCAGGGAGAAAACGTTTTGTAGTTTGATGTCTGGTGGGAGAGCTTTTAGCAAGCCGTTATTTCATGTGAAGGGAAATAATAATTGTCGGCCTGTGAACTCACGCCACATGGGGAACATTCATCTTGATGTGTATCTTCATCTTTCTCCAGCTTATCCTCCATATTTCCTTCTATTTCCATCGCTTGTAATATTCTTTCTAATTGTTCTTCCTCTTCCTCGTCACTGAATCCAACGAATGGATAAGGGTCTGGCTCGTCGAAATCGAATTAAAAAAGGGATCAATAACTAGTTCTACATCATCAGGGTTTGGTTCATAATCAGAGTCTAAATTGGAGTCTTCGTAAGGAGGTTCGGTGCTGCAGAAGATTGCTAAACATCAGGGCAAGCACCGACTTCCTTCGTTGTAAGCTTTTTTTTTCTTGGTCTCATGGTTGGGAATTTATTGTTTAATAATATTTTTGAATATTTTGAAATAATATTCATTTTTATGTTTTACAATTTACAAATTTCTCAAGTACACCTAAAATTTTGAACATTTAATAGGTAAACACTTTACAGAAAAGAAAAAAAAACAATTAGTAAATTTTTTGATAAAATATATGATGTTAACAATATTATTGACATGGCACTTAAATATTCTAAAATTAAAATTAACAAACATCTTAAAAGTAAAATTTTTATAACAGCATACTTTTTAATGTTGAAATTTATCACATGTTCTTTATTATTATTTACATTTGTTAAATTAAAAAAGAAAATAAAAAAAAAACGGAACATCATGATAAAAAACATAAAGTAGTCGACATGACACCCTGAGGATCTAAAAAAAAAAAAAAAAAAAAAAAAAAAAAAAAAAAAAAAAAAAAAAAAATCCTCAAAACAAACTATTACGATTTGAACACTAAAATTAACACCAAATCTATTATTTTACTTCATATAATGTATTTATCAAGTAAATTTTTTTTGGCCACGGTGTACATTTTACTGATTTGGGCTTGCAATTCAACGTGTTAAGGAAACCATCTCGCTCGGTCTATCTATATTTATTTTTATTTTAATGGCCTACCTAGTAAGTAGAACCGTATTTTATCTCACCGCACCGCGCAGTACAACAGCAACTGCACCGCATAACTTAAATAATGTTGTTATAAAGTAAATAAATATAAATATGTTAGGTTGTACAGGTTATTCGAAGGGTGACAGCGACAATTGCTATGGAATAAGGTTGACCGATGGGCGTGCAGTACTGCACACAATTTTAGTGTAGATACAATAAAATTGCGGCGCTGTAAGTCGTGTGGTGCTGCGAAGAGAAAAAATGGCTAATGGTGCGCTCCGCTGGGGTACTAGTGCATGATGATCTGGTGTGCATGATCATCCTACCTAAATAAAGTTTCGTGTACCGTGCCAGTCACCCACTGGGGCACCTCGTTAATGTCATTTTTCATTCCCAGAGCCAGGGCCAGGTCAGGGCCAGAAACTTGCCAGCTCACAAAACCAAGCAATTACTCGCATTATGTATGTACCATCCTTCTCAAATATGCTAAATTCATATTCCATAAAACACTCTTTTTCCTATTTAATTCACTCACAAGCATAATACCCGTCCCAACACACGTATTACCCTACACCCGCATTGCCAACCAACTATCATACATCCTTTCCATATGACCAAACCATCTTAATACACTCTCAAATATTCTCCAATTCACGAATTTCGTCACATCCCACAGCTCCCTAATGAGATCATTTCTCATTTTATAATTTTTTTTCCACAAATAATGCTTCCCTAAGATTATCCATCTAAACACACTGCGCCTTATAGAGTTAACCCACTTAATCCACATCATAGTTTCGCTACTCTGCAATAATACCGGTAACAACAACAACATACCCTCATGCAAGGATCTTTCCAGTATATCATCAGTAGCAAGTTAGGCAGCACACGAGGTTCTGCCAGCACCTTCTGACGACCGGACAATTTCCCATATATATACTCGCGCAATTTTCCGTTCCCTTTCAGTCAACAGTATACCCTAAATATTTAAACTCACAGGATACCTGTTTTATTTTCCTACCATCAAACTTGATTTCACACTGAGGTCTCCTTACTTACCACCATAACCTTACTCTTACATTCATTTACTTTCAATCCTCTCCAATTTATTTATTTGGAAGATATTTTCATTATACAAATATTGCCGTAATTCTAAATCTCACAAAAATAATTAACAAAAAAGTTGGGCAAATCTATTTAGTTGACTACAAAATGGTTTATAAAATTTTAAACACGTATATATATAATATATATATATATATATATATATATATATATATACTATATATACTGATATATAATATATATATATAATATAATATATTAATATATATATATATTATATATATATATAGTTATATATATTATATGTATGTGTTATATGTGGTATATTATATATATATTATATTATATATATAATATACTATTATATATATATATATAATATTATATATGATATATAGTATACTATATACTTATATATAGTATATATCATATAGGTATATATATATACTATAAAATAAATATATACCCTATATATATTATATATATAGTGATAAAATATATATAATACTAGTACATATATATATAATATATATTATATATATATATATATATATTATATATAATATATTCTCGATATTTGATTAGTATACCTATAATATGACCTATATTCTATGTATATGTTTAAGTTCCTATAGTAAGGTTTATATAAGTGCTGGTTGAAGCTCCTAAATAATACTATATATATAATATAACGTTTTCCCAGTTTGCTGTATCTTAATATTGTAGGGATAAAAATTACTATAAGGGTAAATTATATTATATCGTCTATGGTC
>JABUQX010044130.1:0-10573 GCA_015478945.1 Trachelipus rathkii | reverse complement strand
GATGGCCAGAAGATTGCTAGGAGAAGGCCAGGGAATGGCCAGGAGATAACCAGTAGATGGCTAAGAGATGGCAAGGAGATGGAAAGGAAATGGACAATAGATGGCTAGAAGATGGACATGAGATGGCCAAAAGATGTTCAGTAAATGGCCAAAAGGTGGCCAGGAGATGGTCAGTAAATAGACAGAGGATAATTAGTAGATGGCCAGAAGATGGACAGAAGATAGCCATTAGATGTACAGAAGATGGCCATTAGATGGACAGAAGATGGCCAGGGGATGGCCAGTAGATGGAAAGAAAATGGCCAGGGTATGGCCAAGAGATGTCCAGAAGATGGCCAGGAGAAGGGAAGGGAATGGGCAGGAGATAACCAGGAGATGGCTAAGAGATGGCAAGGAGATGGACAGGAGTTGGATAGTAGATGGCCAGAAGATGACCAGTAGATGGCCAGAAGATGATCAGTCAGTAGATGGCCAGAAGATGATCAGTCAGTAGATGGCCAGAAGATTACCAGAAGATGGCTAGAAAATGGCCAATAGATGGACAGAAGATGGTCAGTAGATGGCCAGAAGATGGACAGGAAATGGACAGGATATGGCCAGAAGATGGCTGGTAGATGGACAAAAGATGGACAAAAGATGGCCAGAAGATGGCCAGAAGATGGCCAGGAGATGACCAGTAGATGGACAGAAGATGGTCGGTAGATGGCCAGAAGATGGCCTTATGATGGCCAGAAGATGGTCAGGAGATGGCAGGGGAATGTCCAGGAGATAACCAGAAGATGGACTAAAGATGGCCAGGAGATGGTCAGTAGATGGATAGAAGATGGCCAGGGGATGTCTAAGAGATATCCAGTAGATGGCTAGAAGATGGCTAGGAGATAGCCAAAATATGGCCAAGAGATTGGGCTGAAGATGGTCAGTGAGGGTCAGAAGATGGCCAGAAGATGGGCAGGAGATGGACAGTAGATGTACAGAAGATAGTCAGTGGATGGCCAGAAGATGGACAGGAGATGGCCAGCCAGGAGATTGCCAGAAGATGGCTAGGAGATGGCAATTGAATGGATAGGAAATAACCTGATGGCCAGGAGATGGATGGTATATGAATAGAATATGGCCAGGGGATAGCCATGAGATGGCCAGAAGATGGATGGTAGATGAATAGAAGATGGCCAGGGAATGGCCATGAGATATCCAGAAGATGGATAGGAGAAGGCAAGGGAATGGCCAGAAAATAAGCAGAAGATATCTAAGAGATGGCAAGGAGATGGACAGAATATGGACAGTAGATGGCCATAAAATGGCCAGTAGATGGCCAGAAGATGGTCAGTAGATGGCCAGAAGATAGCCAGAAGATGGCCAGGATGTGGTTGGTAGATGGGCAGAAGATGGTCAGTAGATGGCCAGAAGATGGACAGGAGATGGACAGTAGATATACAGAAGATGGCCAGGTGATGACCAGTAGATAAACAAAAGATGGCCAGAAGATGACCAGTTGATGGACAGAAGATGGATAGAGGGTGGCAGTAGATGAACAAAAGATAGCCAGAAGATGGCCAGTGGATGATCAGTAGATGGACAGAAGATGGTCAGTAGATGGACAGAAGATGGCCAGGAGATAGCCAGTAGATGGACAGAAGATGGTCAATAGATGGGCAAGAGATGACCAGGACATGGCCAAAAGATGGTCAGGAGATATCCAGAAGGTGGTCAGAAGATGACCAGGAGATGGACAGTAGATGGACAGAAGATGGTCAGTAGTTAGCCAGAAGATGGACAGGAGATGGCCAGTAGAAGGACAGAAGATTGCCAGAAGATGGCCAGAAGATGGCTAGGAGATTAAGAAAAAAAATTTTTTTTTTTTAGATGGATTAAGAATCAACGATCGTTTTAGCTTAAGTTCCTTAGCCTGGATTAGAAACGTTAGAATTATGTTAGTTTTATACAGTTGTTTATCATTTATCCACAAGATGACAGGAGATGGCCAGGAGATGGACAGAAGATGGAGAGGAGATGGCAAGGGAATGGCTAGGAAATAATCAGATGGTGGACTGAAGATAACCAGAAGATGAATAGAAGATGACCATGGGATGGCTAGTAGATTGACAGGAGATGATCAGAAGATGGCCAGAAAATGGCCAGTAGATGACTAGTAGATGGACAGAAGATGGTCAGTAGATATATAGAAGATGGACAGGAGATGGACAGTAGATGGACAGAAGATGGCCAGAAGATGGCCAGTAGATGGACAGGAGATGGACAGAAGATGGCCAGAAGATGGCCAGGAGATGACCAGTAGATGGACAGAAGAAGGCAGGTAGATGGCCGGAAGATGGACATGGACGGAAGTAGATAGACGAGATGGCGAGAATGGCCAGTGATGGACAAAGATGGCCAGAAGATGGTCGAAGATAGCAGGAGTATGACCAGTTGATGACAGAAGGATGTCAGTAGATGCCAAAGGTGGTTAGAGATAGCCAGGAGGATGGACCATGTTGATTAACAGAAGATAGGTCAGTAGATGGCCAGAGGGATTGGCCAGGAGAGTGACCAGTAGATGGACAGAAGATAGTCAGTAGATGGCCAGAAGATGGAAAGGGAGATTGCCAAGAGATGGCCAGAGATGGCCAAAAGATGGGCTAGGAGATGCAAGGGGATAGCCATTAGAAATCCTGGAGATGAACTGAGCATGGCAAGGAAGATGTCCAGTAGATGGAAAGAAGATGGCAAGAAGATAGCCAGGAGAAGGCAAGGGAATGGTCAGGAGATAACCAGGAGATAGCTACGAGATAACAAGGAGATGAATAGGAGATGTACAGTAGATGGCAGAAGATGGCCAGTAGATATCCAGGAGATGGTTCTAAGAAGGCAGTAGGTGGGCCAAAGAGCGCCAGGAGTTGGCCAGTAGTGAAAAGAAGAAGATGAGTAGTAGATGGCCAGAAGAGGACAGAGATGGCAGTAGATGGACAGAGCATTGGCCATGAGGTGGCCAGTAGATGGACAGGGAGATGGACCAGTAGATGGAAACGTGGTAGTAGATTGGCCACAAGATGGACAGAGATGGCAGGAGATTGGACAGGAAGATTGAGAGAATGGAAAGGGAATGGCTGGAGATAACCAGATTGAAGGACTGAGATAGCCAGAAGGATTGAGAGAAGATGGCCAGGGGATTGTAGTAGATGGACAGGAGATGACTAGAAGATTGGCCAGAAAATGGCCAGTAGACGACTAGTAGATGGAAGAGAAGATGGTCAGTTAGATATCCAGCAGTATGGACAGGAGGGACAGAGATGGACAGTTAGATGGCCAGAAAGATGGCAGGAGATGGCCAGTAGATTGGACAGGAGATGGACAGAAGATGGCACAGAAGATGGACAGGCGAGATGACCAGTAGATGGACAGAAGAAGGTCTGTAGATGGCCAGAGATGGACAGGAGACGGAGAGTAGATAGACAGTAGATGGCCAGGGAATAACCAGTAGATGGACAAAAGGATGCCAGAAAGATGGTCGAGATAGCCAGGAGATGACCAGTTGATGAACAGAAGATGCGTCAGTAGCATGGCCAGAAAGATGACAGAAGGATTAGACAGAAGATGGATTAGAAGATTGGCCTGAAGATGGCCAAGAGATTGTCCAGAAGATGGTCAGTAGATGGCCAGAAGATGGCCAGAAGATGGCCAGAAGATGGCCAGTAGATGGGCAGAAGATGGTCAGTAGATGGCCAGAAGATGGCAAGGAGATGACCAGTAGATGGACAGAAGATAGTCAGTAGATAGCAAGAAGATAGAAAAGAGATTGCCAAGAGATGGCCAAAAGATGGCTAGGAGATGCAAAGGGAATAGAAAGGAGATATCCTGGAGATGGACTGAAGATGGCCAGGAGATGTCCAGTAGATGGAAAGAAGATGGCAAGGAGATGGCCAGGAGAAGGCAAGGGAATGGTCAGGAGATAACCAGGAGATAGCTAAAAGATGGCAAGGAGATAAATAGGAGATTTACAGTAGATGGCCAGAAGAAGGCCAGTAGATGGCCAGAAGATGGTCATAAGAAGGCCAGAAGGTGGCCAGAAGATGGCTAGGAGATGGCCAGTAGATGGACAGAAGATAGTTAGTAGATGGCCAGAAGATGGACAGGAGATGGCCAGTAGATGGACAGAAGATGGCCATGAGGTGGCCAGTAGATGGACAGGAGATGGGCAGAAGATGGCCAGAAGATGGCCAGGAGATAACCAGTAGATGGACAGAAGATAGTTAGTAGATGGCCACAAGATGGACAGGAGATGGCCAGGAGATTGACAGAAGATGGAGAGGAGATGGCAAGGGAATGGCTAGGAGATAACCAGATGATGGACTGAAGATAGCCAGAAGATGAATAGAAGATGGCCAGGGGATGGCTAGTAGATGAAAAGGAGATGACCAGAAGATGGCCAGAAAATGGCCAGTAGATGACTAGTAGATGGATAGAAGATGGCCAGTAGCTATCCAGAAGATGGACAGGAGATGAACAGTATATGGACAGAAGAGGGCCAGGATATGGCCAGTAGATGGACAGGAGATGGACAGAAGATGGCCAGAAGATGGACAGAAGATGACCAGTAGATAAACAGAAGAAGGTCAGTAGATGGCCAGAAGATGAACAGGAGACGGACAGTAGATAGACAGAAGATGGCAAGGGAATGGCCAGTAGATGGACAAAAGATGGCCAGAAGATGGTCAGAAGATAGCCAGGAGATGACCAGTTGATGAACATAAGATGGTCAGTAGATGGCCAGAAGATGGCCAGAAGATGGACAGAAGATGGACAGGAGATGGCCGGGAGATGGCCAGAAGATGGTCAGTAGGAGTCCAGAAGATGGCCAGAAGATGGCCAGAAGATGGCCAGTAGATGGGCAGAAGATGGTCAGTAGATGGCCAGAAGATGGCCAGGAGATGACCAGTAGATGGACAGAAGATAGTCAGTAGATGGCCAGAAGATGGAAAGGAGATTGCCAAGAGATGGCCAAGAGATGGCCAAAAGATGGCTAGGAGATGCAAGGGGAATAGCCAGGAGATATCCCTGAGATGGACTGAAGATGGCCAGGAGATGTCCAGTAGATGGAAAGAAGATGGCAAGGAGATGGCCAGGAGAAGGCAAGGGAACTGGCCATCTTCTGGCCATCTTCTGGCCATCTTCTGGCCACCTACTGACCATCTTCTGGCCATCCCCCTGGCCATTCTCCCTGTCATCTTCTGGCCATCTTCTGGCCAATCTGCTGGCCATCTTATGTTCATCAACTGGTCATCTACTGGCTATCTTTTGCATCTCCTAGCCATCTTTTGTCCATCTCTTGGCCATTCCCTGGTCATCTTCTGGTCATCTACTGTCCGTCCTCTGTCCATCTTCTGGCATCTAAAGACTTCATCTGTTTCATCTACTGGTCACTCCTGTTCCATCTTCTGGCATCTTCTGTCTATCTAATGTCCATCTACTGGCCATCTCCTGGCCATCTTCTGTCCATCTACTGTCCATCTCCTGTCCATCTTCTGGATAGCTGTGACTTGACCATCTTCTGGCATCTTCTGGCCAATCTTCTGCCATCTCTGGCCATCGTTCTGGCCATCTTCTGGCAACCTACTGAACCATCTTCTGGCCATCTCCCGGCCATCTCCTGTCCATCTTCTGTCCATCTTCTGGCCATCTTCTGGCCATCTTCTGGCCATCTACTGACTATCTTCTGTTCATCAACTGGTCATCTCATGGCTATCTTCTGACCATCTTCTGGCCATCTTTTGGCCATCTACTGGCAATTCCCTGGCCATCTTCTGTCTATCTACTGTCCGTCTCCTGCTCCATCTTCTGCGCCAATCAACTGGACCCTTCTTTTGTCCATCTAGCTGGTCATCTCCTGGCCATCTTTCTGGCCATCTACTGACCATTTTCTTTCTACTGGCCATCTTCTGGCCATCTTCTGGCCACCTACTAACCATCTTCTGGCCATCTCCCGGCCATCTCCTGTCCATCTTCTGTCCATCTTCTGTCCATCTTCTGGCCATCTTCTGTTCATCAACTTGTCATCTCCTGGCTATCTTCTGACCATCTTCTGGCCATCTTTTGTCCATCTACTGGCCATTCCCTGGCCATCTTCTGTCTATCTACTGTCCGTCTCCTGTCCATCTTCTGGCCATCTACTGACCTTCTTCTGTCGATCTATGTCATCTCCGTCCATTCTTCTGGCACTTCTGTCCATCTGTTCTGTCCATACTTACCAGGCCATCTCTAGCTATCTCCTGGTTTAACTCCTGAAACATTCCCTTGCTTCTCTTGGCCATCTCTTTTGCCATCTTCTTTTCCACTACTGACATCTCCTGGCCATCTTCAGTTCCATCTCCAGATATCTCCTGGCTATTCCCTTGCATCTCCTAGCCATCTTTTGGTCATCTCTTGGCCATCTCTGGCATCTCCTTTCCTCTTCTGGCCATCTACTGACTATCTTCGTCCATTACTGGTCATCTCATTGGCCATCGTTTCTGGCCAGAAGATGGCCAGGAGAAGGCAAGGGAACTGGCCATCTTCTGGCCATCGTTCTGGCCATCTTCTGGCCACCTACTGACCATCTTCTTGGCCATCTCCCGGCCAGCTCCTGTCCATCTTTCTGTCCATCTACTGGCCATTTTCTGGCCAGTTCTTCTGGGCCAATCTTCTGTTCATTCAAATGGTTAATTCTCCTGGCTATGTTCTGACCATCTTCTGGCCATCTTTTGTCCATCTACTGGCCATTCCCTTGCCATCTTCTGTCTTGTCTATCTACTGTCCGTCTCCTGTCCATCTTCTGCCCATCTACTGCCATTTTCTGTTCATCTACTGGTCATCTCTAGTCATCTCCTGTCCATCTTCTGGCCATCTCTTTACATCCTCTGGCCATCTCCTGGCCATCTCTTCTATTTACTGTCCATCTCCTGTCCATCATCTGGATAGCTACTGACCATCTTCTGGCCTTCTACTGTCCATCTTCTGGCCATCTTCGTGGCCATCTTCTGGCCCATCTTCTGAACACCTACTGACCATCTTCTGGCCATCTCCTCAGCCATCTCCTGTCCATCTTCTGGCCATCTTCTGTCCATCTTCTGGCCATCTTCTGGCCATCTACTGACCATCTTCTGTTCATCAACTGGTCATCTCATGGCTATCTTCTGACCATCTTCTGGCCATCTTTTGGCCATCTACTGGCCATTCCCTGGCCATCTTCTGTCTATCTAACTGTCCCGTCTCCGTCCATCTTCTGGCCATCTACTGACCTTTCTTCTGTCCAATCTTACTGGTCATCTTCCTGTCCAATCTTCTGGCATTTCTTCTGTTCCATCTCCTGGTCCATCTACTGGCCTCTCCTTGGCCATCTTCTGATCTATTTACTGTCATCGTCCTGTCCATCTTCTGGAATAGCTACTGACCATTTCTATCCATCTACTAGTTTCAATCTACTGGCCATGTTTCTGGCCATTCTTTCTGGTCATCTCCTTTCATCTCCTGAACATTCCCTTGCCTTCTCCTGGCTATCTTCTGGCTATCTTCAGTCCATCATATGGTTATCTCCTAGCCATTCCCCTGCCATCTCCTCTCTATCTTCTGTCCATCTCCTGGCCATCTCCTGTCCATCTTGTGGCCATCTACTAACCATCTTCTGTCCATTCTTTGGTCATCTCCTGGCCATCTTCTGGCCATCTTCTGCCCATCTTTTGTCCATCTACTGGCCACCTCATGGCCATCTTCTGTCCATCTACTGGCCATCTCCTGTCCATCTTCTGGCCATCTACTAACTATCTTCTTTTTATCTACTGGCCATCTCCTGGCCATCTTCAGGCCACCTTCTGGCCTTCTTATGACCATCTTCTGGCCATCTACTGGCCATCTTCTGGCCATCTACTGTCCATCTCTTATTCATCTCCTTGCCATCTCTTAGCTATCTCCTGGTTATCTCCTGAACATTCCCTTGCCTTCTCCTGGCCATCTCTTTGCCATCTTCTTTCCATCTACTGGACATCTCCTGGCCATCTTCAGTCTATCTCCAAGATATCTCACTGGCTATTCCCCTATGCATCTCCAAGCCATCTTTTGTCCCATCTCTGTGGCCATCTCTTGGCAAATCTCCTTCCATACTTCTGGCCATCTCTGATTATCTTCTGTCCATCAAAACTGGTCATCTTCCTGGCCATCTTAATGGCAATCTACGACACAAAACATGTATGCCCACCATCTACTGGCATCTTACTGACCATCTTCTGGCCATCTTTCTTGGCACCTACTGAACCATGCTTCTGTCCATCTACTGGTCATTTCCTGTCCATCTTCTGGCCATCTTCGGCCATTCTGGCCATCTTCTGGCATCTACTGACCATCTTCTGTTCATCAACTGGTCATCTCCTGGCTATCCTTCTGACCATCTTCTGGCCATCTTTTGTCATCTACTGCGCCATTCCCTGGCCATCTTCTGTCTATCTACTGTCCGTCTCCTGTCCATCTTCTTGCCATCTCCTGAACTTCTTCTGTCCATCTACTGGTCATCTCCTGTCCATCTTCTGGCCATCTTCTGTCCATCTCCTGTCCATCTACTGGCCATCTCCTGGCCATCTTCTGTCAATCTACTTGCCATCTCCTTTCCATCTTCTGGCATCTACTGACCATCTTCTGTCCATCTACTAGACATCTCCTGGTCATCTTCTGGCCATCTACTGGCCATCTCCTGGCCATCTTCTTTCAATCTACTTGCCATCTTCTATTTATCTACTGGCCATTTTCAGTCCATCTCCTGGTTATATCCTAGCCATTCACTTGCCATCTTCCTGTCATCTTCTTACCATCTCCTATACATCTCCTGTCCATCTTCTGGCCATCTACTGACCATCTTTTGGCCATCTACTGGCTATCTCCTGGCCATCTACTGGCCACCTCATGGCCATCTTCTGTCATCTACTGGCCATCTCATGGCCATCTTCTGTCCATCTACTGGCCATCTCCTGTCCATCTTCTGGCCATCTACTAACTATCTTCTTTTCGTCTACTGGCCATCTCCTGGCCATCTTCTGGCCACCTTCTGGCCTTCTTATGACCATCTTCTGGCCATCTACTGGCCATCTTCTGGCCATCTACTGTCCATCTCTTATTCCTCTCCTTGTCATCTCTTAGCTATCTCCTGGTTATCTCCTGAACATTCCCTTGCCTTCTCCTGGCCATCTCCTTGCCATCTTCTTTTCCATCTTTACTCGGACATCTCCTGCCATCTTCAGTCCATCTCCAGGATATCTCCTGGCTATTCCCTTGCATCTCCTAGCCATCTTTTGCCTCTCTAGGACCATTCTCTTGGCAATCTCTTTCCACTTCTTATGGCCTCTATGACTATCTTTGATCCATTCTTACTGCGTCATCTCCTGGCCATCTTCTGGCCATCTACTGACCATCTTCTGCCCAACTACTGGCCATCTTCTGGCCATCTTCTGGCCATCTTCTGGCCACCTACTGTCCATCTTCTGGCCATCTCCCGGCCATCTTCTGTCCATCTTCTGGCCATTTCTGGCCATCTTTCTGGCCATCTTTGGCCAATCTACTACCATCTTTCTGTTCATCAACTGGTCATCTCCTGGCTATCTTCTGATCATCTTCTGGCCATCTTTTGTCCATCTACTGGCTATTCCCTGGCCATCTTCTGTCTATCTACTGTCCGTCTCCTGTCCATCTTCTGGCCATCTACTGACCTTCTTCTGTCCATCTACTGGTCATCTCCTGTCCATCTTCTGGCCATCTTCTGTCGATCTCCTGTCCATCTACTGGCCATCTCCTGGCCATCTTCTGTCCATCTACTGTCCATCTCCTGTCCATCTTCTGGATAGCTACTGACCATCTTCTATTCATCTACTAGTCATCTACTGGCCATTTTCTGGCCATCTTCTGGTCATCTCCTTTTCATCTACTAGCCATCCCCTGGCCATCTTCTATTCATCTTCTGGCTATCTTCAGTCCATCATCTGGTTATCTCCTAGCCATTCCCTTGCCATCTCCTCTTCATCTTCTGTCCATCTCCTGGCCATCTCCTGTTTATCTTGTGGCCATCTACTAACCATCTTCTGTCCATCTACTGGTCATCTCCTGGCCATCTTCTGGCCATCTTCTGGCCATCTCCTGTCCATCTACTGGCCACCTCACTGCCATCTTCTGTCCATCTACTAGCCATCTCCTGTCCATCTTCTGGCCATCTACTAACTATCTTCTGTCCATCTACTGGCCATCTCCTAGCATCTTCTTGCCCCCCGTTTCTGGCTTTTTTATGACCATCTTTTTCTCCACTCTGGCCAGTGGCTTCTGGCATCTATTGTCATCTTCCTATAATCTCCTTATGCCATCTTCTTTAGGCTATCTTCTTGGTTATCTCCTGACAATTCCCTTGCCTTCTCCTGGCCATCTCTTTGCCATCTTCTTTCCATTTACTGGACATCTCCTAGCCATCTTCAGTCCATCTCCAGGATATCTCCTGGCTATTCCCCTTGCATCTCCTAGCCATCTTTTGGCCATCTCTTGGCCATCTCTTGGTAATCTCTTTTCTATCTTG
>JABUQX010044129.1:0-21290 GCA_015478945.1 Trachelipus rathkii | reverse complement strand
TGTGAATCTGAAGAGAGTTTGAGAGGATTGGTAGAGAGATTTGGCAGGGTGTGTGAAAGGAGGGGTTTGAAAGTAAACGCCATAGCAGCAGGTTATGGTTGGTGAGACAGTCCTCGTTGCAAGTTATGTTAAATGGTGAGGAGCCCAGAACAAGTGTCTGAGTTTAAATATTTAGAACGGATGATTTCTGGCATTCCTTTTCCTCCTCCTTCTTCAGGTGTCCTATGCCTTTGCCTGAGATTACATTTGATCGGGTGCAGGGCTCCTGAAATCTATGATAGAAGGCGGGTGGCCCGGATTTCATTCCTCCCCGAGTTTTGAGGGAGTGTGCTTTCTTGCTGCCCTCCTCTTGTTCAACTATATTCTCTTGCTTCACGTGATACTAGCACTTTCCTCAGTGTTGGAAGCGCGCATATATAATCCAACCTATTCTGAAAAAAGGAAGCCGCCCTGATCCTTCCAACTATCGCCTTATAGCTCTAACCTGTATTCTATCTAAGATCTTTTGAAACCCTTCAACTCTCACTTCTTAGACCATGAATCTCATTCCCTTCTTCCCGATCGCCAGTACGGCTTTCGGCGCTCGGAGGTCTACTGGTGATATAATTTTCCTATC
This sequence comes from Trachelipus rathkii, assembly GCA_015478945.1. Lineage (NCBI taxonomy): Eukaryota > Metazoa > Arthropoda > Malacostraca > Isopoda > Trachelipodidae > Trachelipus > Trachelipus rathkii. Next base: position 20,674 of record JABUQX010044129.1, on the reverse strand, counting down.
TAACAGATTTATGGTTTTCCCACCCTTAGAACTACGGGAGACTTGCGTGGTGGCGTTTGATATACAAAGCATTCGACCGGGTATGGCACGCGTCACTGCTCTCCAAGTTCTCTTCCTTGGGTTTCCTCCTTCTCTTGCTTACTTTCTATGTCTAGCTTTCTTTCAAATCGCTCAACATCGGTTGTTGTTTGATGGGGCTACTTCTTCTTCTTCTTGGTCAATAGTGGTGTTCCTCAGGGTTCTGTCTTATCTCCTACTTTATTCCTGCTTTTAATTAATGATCTTCTCGTCTGCATATCTAACTCTATCCACCTCATATGCCGATGACTCGATCTTTCATTCTTCAACTCATTTCAATTCTGCTCCTTTTACTTCTAGAACTGCCTCCTCGTCTTAATTCTTCCTATTCTACTCTCGTTGATCTGGATAGAATTTCCGGTGGGGTCGTCTCAACCCTTGTGAAATTAATTTCTTTAAAAACCCAACTTCTACAAATCTCCTCTCTAAGACACCTCTAACTTTCCTGTCTCTTTTCGACGGTTCTCTCTCGTCTCTCCTGTTGGACAATATAAACATCCTTGGCCTTAACATAAACAAAAAATGTCTTGGAAACCTCCTACATCACAATGGTTGCTAGGGCGGCCTCAAAGAAACTGGGAGTTCTGTTTAGACTGTGAGACTTTTTTTTCCTTCTTCACATTTATCAGTTATAAGGGTCTTATCCCCCCTTGTATGGAGTACTGCCTCATATCTGGGGGCCTTAGGTTTCACCCTGGCTTTGATAGGTCGGAATCCGTGCTGGGCAAAAAGACTTTTAAACTGTCCTGTACTTTCTAGTTCACTTGACCCTCTATCTCAGGGCGATGTTGGTGCTTTATCCCTTTCTATAGGTACTGTAGCGGCAGGTGCTCGAGGGAACTTTCCACTGGCACATCCTTTAAGACGCCCTCGTAGCACGAGGGCGCAAGTGCTGTGTCGGCACATGAGTTTTGTGTTGATATTAGCAACCTGCATCTGCCCATGCAGGGAGTTCTCCTTCCTTTCCCGCCACCCTCTGTTCTTGTAGGGAATTCTCTTCCATCTTCTGTGTTTCCTACCAATTTAATCTCCTCACTTTAAAGCCCGCGGCTGTGCTCATCTGGGCGTAATTTGCGTTAGTTGAAATTTGTTGAGTGTTACACCCTTCCTGATTAGGCTTTGCCCGTGAGCGGTGGTGATAACTGTAAAAAAAAAAAAAAAAAAAAAGATGAAAAGGGAACGGATGATGCAGAGTGTAGGAAAGTTGTGAATTTCAGGATGGTGGCTGGTGCAATTAAATCTTGGGATGTAAAGGGACTAAGTCTTGAGTACGCTAGGGTCTACATGAAGGTATGCTATTACCTGTGTTGATGTATAGTAGTGAGACTATGGTCTGGAATAAGAGATATAGATCTAAAGTTCAATGTGTTCAGATGGACAATCTTAGGGCCGTGTTAGGTGTGAGAATAATTGATAAAATGAGAAATGAACGTATTAGAGAGTTGTGTGGTGTGAAGAAAGGGGTAAATGAGAGAATAAATGAAAGTATGTTGAGATGGTTCGGTCATGTGGAAATGATGAATGATAGTCGGTTGGTTAAGCGAATGTATAGTGGTGAGTGTGTTGGGAATCGACCGGTTGGGAGACCGAAGAAAAAGTGGATTGAGTAAGTAAAGGAATGTAATGTGAGTTTGGCAGAGGCGAGAAGAAAATTGCATAATAGGAGTGAATGGCGGGGATTTGTGAGGGGGTATGGTTGTGGCCCACCTGTGTCAAGGGATGAACCCTACACTGACGATATGCCATAGTGAGGGTCCGTCGGGGAAGTCTCTTTCCCTTATCTAGTATATCCCATTTCCAGCTGAAATAAAAGTGTCTCCGGCCAGATAACTACTTATAAAATATATCATATTTCCAGCCAAGTAATAAAATGAGTATCCAGTCGGATAACTCCCTTACCAAGTATATCCCACTTTTAGCCGAATAAAAGTCAGTACGCGGCCGGATAACTAATTATCGACTTTATCTCGTTTCCGTATGTATAACATAAAAAAAAAATCTGTATCCTGCTAGATAACTTCCTTACCCAATATACCCCATTTCCAGCCAAATAAAAAAATTCCTTATCCAACTGGATAACTTTTCCTTCTTTAAGACCGACTAAGAAGAGATGAGTATTCTGTTAATTTTCAATTGATATAGTTAATGCACTTAAGATTTTAATGTCGATTTGTGAAGAATTTTATTTAATTTTCTTTATTCTTAATATCTTTTCCTTGTTGTTGAATATTTTAAGCAAATTTTTCTTAACAATTCTTATTTTTCATAGCTGATATGTTTTTAATCTCATTTCTTGCCTTTCTAATCAAAATGTTTAGTTTTATAACTACTTTGCATGTTTTTATTTTTTGAGTTGGTTAGTAAATCAATTGTGGCTTTTGTACGCATTTGTGTTTTGCTTTATTATTATTATTAGTAGTAGTCGTGGTATTAATGGTCTCGTAAATAGGATAGTTAAGTAGAAGAGCATGATGTAAGTCGAATGAAAAGCTCTCCATACTCCTTACCATCCTTTTAATACCCTTAAGTGAGAGCTTATCATGCAGTCAAAAAAATCCCCTCTAGGGCTTCCCAAGACAACGGCAGACCCTAACTGTGGTATGTAGGGTTCATCACTTGGGAGAGTTCCACAACCATACCCCCTCACAAAATCCCGCTATTCACTCCGATTATGCACCTTTTTTTCCCCTCTGCCAAACTCTCATTCCTTACCTTCAGACAATACTGACAATCCACCTTTTCTTTGGTCTCCCAAATAGTCGATTCATTAGCACATTAAAGACTTAGTCCCATTACATTCACCTAATATTTAGAGGGTATGGAGGGCATGTTTGAACATTTTTATGATTTTTATGATTTTTATTATTTAGGGCATGTAAATATGCAAATTTTTTTTAAGTTTATAAAACATAAAGGAATAAATTTTTTGTGTTTAGTAAAAAAACGGAAAGTTTAAAGAAACAAGAACAAAAATAAATAAAAGTTTTGTCGTTATGTTATTACAGAATACGCCGACTTGTGATCAGATAGAATCAATAGATCCAATAGATCAATAGATTACAGAAGGGTTTAGGAGGGCAGTTTGATTATGACATTTTACTGATTTTTTTACTGTTTTTATTGGATTGTAAAAATGCAAAATTTTATAAGTTTATAACTAAAAAAGAAATGAAAATTTTTTAGTAAAAACAAAATATTTAAAGCAAATTAAACAAGACAAAATAAAAATATATAGTAAAAAAACGAAAAGTTTAAAGAACAAAACGAAAAAAAATTAAAGTAAACTCTTTGTGTTATTTTATACAAAAATATGACCTTGAACCAATAGATCAATAGATCAATGATCAATAGACAAAGATCAGGATGGGTATTGAGGGTTATTGGGGAGTTTGATTTACTGATTTATGATTTAGGGTGCTTTGAGGTATGTAAATAAGCAAATTTTTTTATAGTTATAAAAACATTAAAAGGACTAAATTTTTTGAGCAGCAATAACGAAGTTTTAAGAAAATAAAAAAACAAAAATAAAATAAAAGTTTTGTGTTTATTTATACAAAAATATTGACTTGATCAATAGATCAAGTAGATCAATAGGATCAATAGAATCAAAGGCAGGAGGGAGGTGGGTATGGCAGTTTGATTTACTGATATTTACTGAATTTACTTGCTTTAAGGTATGTATATGAAATTTTTTAAGTTTAAAAACATAAAAAGAAATTTTTTAGTAAAAACAAAATATTTAAAGAAATTAAACAAAAATAAAATAAATTTTATAGTAAAAAAACGAAAAATGTTTAAAGAAATAAAACAAAAATAAATAAATAAGTATTTGTTATGTTTACAAAATATGACTTTGATCAATAGGATCATAAGATCAATAGATCAATAGAATCAATTAGATCAGAGAAGGGTATGAGGTTATGTATGGCAGTTTGATTTACTAAATTTTATGCTTTAAGGTATGTAAATATGCAAATTTTTTTAAGTCATACACGTAAAACAAGAATAAATTTTTAGTAAAAACAAAATATTTAAAGCAAATATTAAACAAAAATAATTTAAAATTTTAATAAAAAAGAAAAGTTTAAAGAAACAAAACAAAAATTATATAAAAGTTGTGTTATGTTATACAAAATATGACTTGAATGAATTGAATCAATAGATCAAATAGATCATCAATTGAGGATCAATTAAGATTCATGGAAGGTATTATGATGGTTTGGAGGTTGTTCTTGAATTTACTGATTTATGATTTTACTGCTTTAGGTTGTAAATATGTAAATTTTTTAAGTTATAACATAAAAGGGAATAATTTTTAGTAAAAAACGAAAAGTATAAAGAAATAAAAAAAATAAATAAAATTTTGGTTATTATATTATACAAAAATTGGACTTGAATCAAATAGATCATAGTCCAATAGATCAATGATTCATTAGTCACAGAAGGGTTTAAGGGTTATGAGGGTAATGGAGGGTAGTTTGATTTACTGAAATTTTACTGATTTACTGGCGTTTAAGGTTTATGAAAATGTAATTTTTTAAGGTTAATAAAACAAATAAGAATAAATTTTTTAGTTAAAAACAAAATTTTTAAAGAAACAAAGCAAAATAATAAAAAGTTTTTTTTTGTGGTTTTATGTTTTTATAAAAATCATATTTTATCAATAATCAATATATCAATAGATAAGTAGATTAATAGTCATGGAAGGTATGGGGTATGGATGGGGGACCAGTTTGATTTATGATTTAGTCTGTTTACTGCTTTAAGGTATGAGTAAATATGCAAATTTTTTTAAGTTTAAAACATGAAAAAAGAATAAATTTTTAGGTAATAAAAATAACAAAAAATGTTAAAAGAAACAAATAAAAATAAAATTAAAGTTTTATGTGTTATGTGTAGTGGAGGTAAGTAAGATCAATTAGATCAATAGAAATTCAATAATCAATAGATCAAAGATCACAGAAGGTTATATTGAGGGTTTATGAGGGGTAAGTTGTGATTACTAAATTTTTATGAATTTACTGCTTTGATTGTAACCGTTGTAAGGACTTTGGAAACTTACATAATAGGCAAATAACAGTTTTTTAAGTTAAAAAACGAAGAAAAAGAAGGGTGAAAAAAATAAAATAAATTAATTATTTGTGTCATGTTTGTGAAAAACTAAGACAAAAAACAAATATTAGAACGATTAGATAATCAATAGACAATTAGAACATAGAGATAACAAAGTAGGTATTAGGGTTTATGGAGGCAGTATGACTCTTACGATTTTTACTGAGATTTAACTGCTTTGAGGTAATGTAAAAAGAATAATTTTTTAAGCAAAAACAAAACAAAAAATAATTAGGAATTACACAAAAACAAATAAAAAAATATATGAAATAAGACAAATGTCAAAAATCATTAAAATAAATAAAAATAACAATAATTAACTGCTGTAAAAAAAAAAAAGTTGAAAATAAATTAAAAAAAATTAAACATAATCTAAAAAATTTAAAAACAAAATAGTTAGAAAAGAATTACAAAAAAAAAAAAAAAAAAAAAAAAAAAAAAAAAAAAAAAAAAAAAAAAAAAAAAAAAAAAAAAAAAAAAAAAAAAAAAAAAAAAAAAACATAATAAATTAAATTAAATCATAAGTTTAAATTTAATATAAAAATTTTAAGAAAAATCAGAACAAAATATATGCATGTTTCAGTTTAAACAAAAACACATATAATAGTCAGTGAGACATAAAAAAAGAAAATGAGATTCTAAAAAATATAAATGTCAGGTCTTTCAACATTTTAAAAGACGCTAATGTTTGCTAGACTCAATGCCATGGACGATATGTACATGTTAGAACATATCAGGAGGTGACAGTAAGTATTATTGTATATTAACGAATGTTTACTAAACTAGAGGGCACGCACTGGCATCCAGCACCTGTTTTTGCCTGCCGTTCGTCAAATTCACTCTCTGATTTCCCAAACCCAATTCTTCTATCCAGAAGAAACTCCGACGAAATCTCTGCTGAATCACTTTCTTCCAAAAATTTCACCTTCTGCGACATTCGTTTTTTTTTAGGGGAGGACAACCCTCTGGGGTTGGCACAGGGGAACCCGTAACCCGTCTTACACATGAGTATACGTCTCACCATTATATTGCGGGAGCCAAGTTCTTGAGAAGACAAGTCAAAACTAAGAACTCATCTTCTCTTAAATTGAGTCGTGTGAAGAAAGTGTGGGTTTATAAAAACTTAATTGTAACCCTTTTCTAAAACTCAAATATTGGACCAAATCCGAACCTCAAAAATTGTTGGTCTCACCAACCATTAGGAACCTCTTTAATTTTGACCAATAAAGTTATAAAACTTGGCAATTTTTCAGAGAAAAGTGTCACAAGTCATGTCCGTCATTGACTTGGATTCCCCTGCTTTATTAGACTCACCAACCGATCTCAGAATCGACTTCCCCGACTAAATGAACCCTTAACTCAACACCTCAAGGCATCAAAATATGACGACCTTATGAAATTCCAAGTCATGTGCGGCTATTTTGACTTGATTCCCCTGTTCCAAAAAACGCGCTCACATTACCTCATAAACGGCTCTGCCGCTGACCCATAAAACCATAGATGGGCACTCAGGTCTAAATCTGACGGACCTTACGAATTTCAATGCAAGTCATAGTCGGCATTTGACTTGAAATTCCCTGTTCCAAACGACAATCCCATACCTCATAAACGGCTTCCTTGACATGAATAAAACCCAGGCCAGCAATTGTGTAGAACAACCGAAAAAGTAAGACACCAAAAAAACCATGTAGCATTGGTCACCTCAGCGTCTCTTTAAAATCTTTGACGACCTTTGACCGAAATTTTCCAACCTAGTGCATTTCGGCATTTGTATCCTTGATCCCTTTGTCCAAACGCAATCACATACTATAAACGTGCTTCCTGGCCTCAACAAAAACCATGGATGCGTCACCTCAGCGCTAAATCATACGACCCTTGCGAATTTCCAAATCAAGTCATGTTCGGCATATTGACTTTGATTTTCCCTGTTCCAAACACTCATTATTACCTCATAAACGGGTCCCCGGACCCCAAAAACCATAGTCGGACCTGCAAGCACCAAAATCGGACTCATGCCGGAAAAAATATGACAATCGAAGGGCTCCGGCTCGGCCTCAACGCTCCGGCTCAAGCTCCGGCTCCGGGCTCCGGGCTCCGGCTCTTGCTAAAAATCTTACGGTTAAAAAATATACCACACTTTTTCCAGAAAAAAAATAATAAAACTTTACAGTTTTTCCAGATTTTCCAGATAAAATCTACGGAATCTGGAATGCTGGAAAATGCTGGTTTAGCCTCGTATACTACTTACGTGGCTACGCCAAGTACATGAACCCATGTATGTGGCGCAGCCACGTACATGAGATAGTTAGCGTGGGTTAGGCCTAAAATACATTCAGGTGATGACGTCATAGGCTGGTAGCATAGGGCGTAGGGGAAGAACAAAGGGGGGTAGGGAAAAAACAGTCATGAAAGTACATGAGCATATGGTCAAGCATAAAGACACTCACGCACGTTCATGCCGAATGTATAGGAATGATTGGGGCCTTGAAAGGTAAAACAGGCAGGACATGAAAAGTACCCAGGAAGGATTAGACCCCGCTGGTAGGTCACTTGAAAAATGCTTCATGAAAGAGCCTGGGGTTCCTGGAACCCCCGTTCCAGGCTTGCCTTAACTTCCGTCATTATTACTACTGGGCCCTTCCCGTGAGTGGTGGTATCATGTAAAAAAAAAATATATATATATTTTTTAAATATTTTATTGAATACTTGTGTACATAAACTATTTTTCATGATTGAACAGACTCATTGCCCTCCCTTATCAAAGTGTTAACATTAAAAAAAAAAAAATAGACTTTTATATGGGTGTGCGGCCAAGCTATCACCTATATGGAACGCCACTGAGTATATAATTATATATATATTATATATATATATATATATATAATATAGATATTATATATATAATATATATATATTATATATATATATATATAGATTTATTATATATTATATATATATACCTATATATATAATATATATAAATATATATATATAATATATAATATATTATATAGATATATAGATGTTAATATTTGCATTATAATCGCAATTCAGATAAGATGTTAAAGAAGAACATATAGTGAAGAGAAAGGATAAAGAAAATTAACGTGCCTTCTCTCGGGTCATTGAACCACCGCAGTGTTGGCGCGTCGAGGACAATATGCCGGTGCGCATTACAATCTGAGCTATCCTCCAACCGCAAAAAAGTTGGATTTCAAGAACAGTTTATAAAACAACCGAGTTCCCGTCAAGAGGCGACATCACCAGGGTGTCCAGCCTGTCCTATCTCTCTCGTTCTTTATATTTAGATTGTTAATATTGCATTAATAATTCGCAATTAGCATAAGATGGTTTAAAGAAAGACTATAATGAGAAGGTAGAAGAATTAACGCTGCCTTCTCTTGGGATTGAAACACACCGCATGTTGCTGCGTGAGGACCAGTATGCCCGGTGCTTAGCAACTGAGCTATCCTCCAAACCACAAAAAGCTTGGATTCAAGAACAGTTTCTAAGCAATCGAGCTCCCGTCAAGGCGACATCACCAGGTGGTCCAGCCTGTCGCTATACTCGTCTTTCTTTATATTTTAGATGTTAAACATTGCATAATTATCGCAATTAGTTAAGATTTGTAAAGTAAGCAACAATTTCTTTAACTTCTTATCTAATTGCGATTATTATGCAATATTTTAACATCTAAAATATAAAGACCGAGAAGGACAGGCTGGAAACTTGGTGATGTCGCCTTGACGGGAACTCGGTTGTTTTATAATTGGATTTTTCTTGAATCCAACTTTTTGGGTTGGGGGGATAGTTCAGTTGTATAGCACCGGGCATATTGTCCTCACGCGCAACCTGCGGTGGTTCAATCCCGGAGAAGCAGTAATTCTTTACCTTCTCATTAATGTTCTTTCTTTAATTATATATTATTAATAAATATATCTATATATTATATATATATATTTAATATATATATATATATATATATATATATATATATATCTAATAATAAAATATAATATTTTATATATATATATATATATATAAAATTAGATATATTTAAGTATATATATTATAATATAATAATTATATTATATATATATATATTATATTTATATATATATATATATTATATATAATATATATATATATATATAATATTATATATTATATATATATATGACCTTTCCCAATTTTACTTTTTATTCTGCCGTATAACCACTGCTATTACTAAGTTTTGTTCATGTGGCTGCTTTACAGAAACAAAGTCCTACTTCTTTTAAGTCAATCTTCAATAGTGGATCTCAAGGGTTTTTTGGATATAATCTAACTAATCTCATACTCTTTCACTATTTTTTATTAATATTGATTTATCGGTGTTGAAAATTTGGATTTTAAAACTTAACAAACTCATTATCTCAAAAACTACAATAGAGCTAAGGGAAAAGGAATACATTGTGGATCTCGGTAACATTTTTTAGTGCGGGAAAATGTTGTATTAAAAAAAAAAAATAAAGTTAATTCATACAATAAATAAAATAAAAAATCATATCTATATCTCAAAAAACTACAATAGCTACAGCGACAAAGAAATTTACATTTTTTTTTAATAAAAATCCGTTTTGAATAAAAGTTTAGTTAGGAAAAAATGTATAAAAAAAAAAATAGTTAAGTTTTTTTTTTTTTTAAAAACTAAAAAGAATACCCCAAGGGATTATACCGCCCGATGGCAGGAGTCGGGGTCTCTGGCCTTCCGGGGAACTAGGGTAAGACTATTCCCCCCCTCCGGGGAAGGAGTTCCGGAAAAAACCCCCCCGCTTCCTTTTGGTATTTGGGTGCTCGCGGGGGTTCCCGTCCGCCCCCTCCCCTACGGGGGTATGGAAAACGTCCGTCCCCCCCCTTGTTCCCCGTCGGCTCGAGCCCCTCTAAGCCGGTAATACCTTTACAAATAAGTATATATTATATATATAATATATATATATTATATATTATATAATATATATATATATTCATATATATATATATATATAGTATATATATATATAATATATATATATATATATATATTTATAATATAATATTACTATGTCCCCTTGCTCCTAAAAAAATAGCCAATATTTTATTTATTTATTTATTTATTTTATTTATTTTTTAACATTTTCCTAACTAAAAGTATTTTACAAGATTTCCAAAATGTATTCCTTTTCCGCTTGTAGCATTTGTGATTTTTGAGATATATGATTTATTTTTTTTTATTTTTATTTTTTTACGGTTATCACAAAAAATTTACCAGGATTCCAACAATGTATTCCGTTTTTCCCTGTAAGCTATTGTGTTTGAGATATGAGTCTGTAGTTTTAAAAAAAAAAAAAAACCATATCACCAATTTTATTTTCCCTATAAATCCAACATATTCTCTCGCTGTGCAGACTTATCTGAATCTTCTTCCTTATCCTATTTCATTTCGAAAAACTTTAACCTACGGCGCAGTTATTTACCCACTACTATTTAGCTTAGGTTTACTCACCTCTCATTGTTACCTATATTTTCTTTTCATCTTCATCCAAATGACATGGGGCAACGTCTCCCATAAAACAAACCCAACATGTCAATCCTGTTACCCCTAAATTTCACACATTATATCTTTCAAAAATGTCATTTATCCTTTGTTCAAATTTACCTCCTAAATTAAACACTTGCATAACACCTTTTATTGCTTTGGAACAATCACAATTCACTCCTATTTTACTTCCAAAACAAATACCATATTCTCAAAGAAAATTATAAAGTAGAAACGTTTTAATATTTTTCCTCTCTATAGGAGTTTCGTACGTTCTTGTATGAAATAAGCCCAGAATATTTGGGTGGTCGACACATTCAAGTTTTCTTGTTTTTGAAAGGAGGAGGTCTAGAACTTTTCGTTCCACCAACTCTACTCTCATTGACTCTCTCCAATCAATCACAATTGTTGACGGAGTCATTTGCTCTATTTTCTTTATATATACTGAACACTGCTCTTCTAAACATCTATAGTGGCATGGACTTCACTTCTATGAGGAGTCTGTTTGTGTTACTCCTTTTTCCTTACATCGCTCTTCACTTCTCGTTGCCCCAAGCTCTCTCTGAATTCTTCGCTTACTATGCTTGAAATAATATTTAATGTTATTGGAAACGTTTTCTCTGTTCTTTTTCCTACTTTCCTTCCCAAATTCATACATTCAACATTGCGCGGTGTTTTGGCGCGTAGTCGACTATTCTTTATTTTTAGGAACTGTATTCAAGTTATTTTCTTTGCTTCCCCCACACTGGTAACTATTTATAAATTTGAGACAATCTTGCCCTCCTTTTTTTCACACGATTGTTAACTATTAAAAAAAAAAATACTTATATCGATTAGGTGACCTATATATGTCCGTCAAATGAGGAGAACAGAGTTTATACTTTTTAAATTAAAATTTTTCTTGAGTATTTATAATTTTGCCACATGGAGAAATTTTTTTTGCAAGACTGCCCCTCCAGTTTTAAATAGAGCTGTGAAAGCTTAAATAAATCATATATATAATATTATATATATATCATAATATATATATATATTATTATTATATATATATATATATATATATATAATATATATATAATATTATTTATATATTATATATCATAACAAACAGCTAATCGATCTATGGAGCGACGCAATAAATTTATATATATTATAATATATATATATATATATATTATATATATATATATATATATATATTATATATTATATATATATATATATTATATATAATATATACTATAATATATATAATATATGGACTTTGCCTGAGAAGTGGGACGAGAATTTTTCTCCATACTGGTACGTTCATGCCTAGGCTATTGTTTTTTCTACTTCTTTTTTGCCGAAGAGATTGAACTTCCCTGCAGCTCGAATGCGGTTTTCTGCTGTCAACAAAAATGTATTGCATTGAGTTTTATAAGGAAAATAAAATTTAAAAAATAAGTGTCCGGGTTGTTGCGAGCTTCTTGTCGTCTTATGTACAGTTGATCTTCTAAAAACTATTAGTCAAGGATCTGAAAAAATGGAAAGATTTTTGCTGATTTTGCTTGATAAACATCCAGACTTTGATTTTCATTCCAAGTTATTAATATTAATCACGTATATAAAAATTTTAAATTTTCACGAAAACTATTTTATATATATATTATTATATATTATAATATATATAAATATATATATAATATATATATATTTATATTAAGTATATATATATATATATATATATATATATATATATTATTAAAAATTATCTCTCTATTAATTTAAAAATTACTTTATTTTTTCACTTAAACATCTGCTTCAAGAAAAGTGTCCAGAGAAAAATATTTGAAGCCTCCAGACGTCTCTTTGTAACTGGAATATTCACCTGCACCTCCTTATTATATTACGATTAGTAATATTTGATGAAAATATATATGATTTGTTAATTAATAAAATTAATAATATTCTTAAACATTTTAACAAACACAGAGAATATTCTATTTGTTATTTTTCAGACTGAAAAAAATAGGTGTATCTTCCTGATATATGTCATTCACATTCGTAAGCCAACAATGAGTTTTTTAAACCTAGCAACATATATTAGCTAATTTGTTAAACGCTGACCAACTCCAAAATAATGTTCGTATTAAACAAATTCTCTTACCTTGGCCACAACCAATTCAAACATCTTTGTTGCATCGCGAAAAACGCCAAAATTTCCATTTAAATTATTGCCTATAAGCTTGTATGTAAATCCTTCTTTTTAAGCTATTCTCTGGTTTCGGTTTTTATTTTTTATTTTATTCTTCCTGTTTTCAATGCATGACATACAGAATATATATATATATATATATATATATATATATTATATATATATTATATATATATGTTATATATATAATATATATTATATATTATATATATATATATATATTATATATTATATATATATTAATATTATATATTATATATATATATATATATATATATATATATTATTATATTTATATATTATATGCTATCTAACCTTTCTAATCTGAGCGCTACTTCCTCAGTTGGGTCTGGGCAACCAACCAAATCTCAAAAAGACCGTGTAAAACTTAAAGAACGGCGTTCCACGCCTGGGATGGCATTTTTATTAATCTCCATTCTCTGGTTTTTAAACATATTTTACAGCTGGCAATCCCTACCCCACTTCCTATTCAGAACTAATAACCCTACGCAGATATATATAATAACCATAAAACCATGTATCACGACAACTATCTTTTACCAAGTAGCTAGAACAAAACAAATCAATACGTCTCAGACTTGCAGATTAAATGTCGTTTTAGAGCAATGGTTGCCTTCCACAGACTGAGCTTTGCCGGAAATATCATAAGCCTTTGATCGACAACTAAAAGACTAGAATTCAATTTAATAGAGAACTATAATAATCGAATTCACATAAAACAAAACATCCAAAAATAATATAACTTTTCATTATATAAATATTACTTCACTTTCACATTTCACTTCCAAAACTATCATAAGTACAGCAAACAGAAAATTAAATGTCCTACGAACTCTATCTCAACACAGCTTCAGCAATGAACAACCACACTGACAACTACATACAAACAATTCTCAAGAACTACAATCAACTATGGATCAACAGTCTGGTACCCCCAAACCTCATCTACCAATAGAATCAAATTACAAAGAATACAAAATACTGCCTTTCTACCTATCACAGGCTGTCTGAAAACCACCCCAATTCAGCATCTGCACGGGGAAACAAAAATCCTCCCCATTTAGGACCATTTAGATATGGTTGGAACACAATTTATGTCGACCCAACCCACCCATGCCACAACTACCTACGAGATCACACTTTTCATCGTTTAAAATCCCCTCCATCTTCCGCTGCTCTCTACTACGGGGAACTCTTTAGAACCATTCCCCCTCTTCCAAACAACACATCTCTCTCAAAACATATTCACACATACTTTACTCAGCAATATCTTTAGAATTTCCCACAAAATCACCTCATAAACTCCCGCCCCAAAAAATACCCCCATGAAAGATCCAAATCTCACTCTCTAGATTGAGATCCGGGCATCACCCGGATCTCCAGGAGTACAGACATAGGTTTCGACTACAAGACGTTACCTCACCACTCTGCCGCAGATGCCTAACAGAGGCTGAAACAGTAGATCACCCCATTCTGAGGTGCGCACCACTTACATCCTACAGAACACTATCAAATTTCCTCCCTAAGAGACCTGTGGCTCCGCCCGGTAGAGGTCGCTGAGTTTCTGGAGATGACATCGACCCCAAATAAGGGGGCCTAGGGGCAAATTATATAATATATATATATATATATATATATTATATATTATATTATATATATATTTTATATATATATATATATATATATATAGTATATATATTATATATAATATATATATAAATAATATATATATATATATATCGTGTGCTCAAACGTCGATCGCGATCAACGCTATACGATCTGCGAGAGGGCCTAGTGGGTCGATCGCAGAAATAATCCCATCATTTCAAACATTTAAAAAAGTTTTATATTGCATGAACAATTTTTAAAAATTTACTGGTGTGTTATCAATGTTAAAAATGAAAAATGCTCATTGATTTATATTCCTAAACAATAACTAAGCATCTACATGGAGATTAAATTGGGCTTCAAGGAAAAAGACAAACATTATCGAGTTGATGAGCTCAATAAACGCATTTAAATCCAAGTTAAAATTACTAATTGCACTATTAGAAGAAAAAAATTGTAAGAACTTTCCTTCTTTGCTTTTGCAAAAAATCGATTACAAGGGCAGTTATGAAGCCGAGGTAAAAAAAATTCTTGAGGAATTTGAAAAGCTCTTTGCAGATATAAAAAACATAGAGGGAACTCTGGCATTTATGACTTACCCCTTCGCTTGCCTGGACGTGCAAGAAGTTGCTTCGGAAATTTCAAAGCTATTTGATATGGAGACGACTACAGTCGAAAACGAAGTTGTAAAGCTAATCTCTGACATTAACCTCAAAGCGAGAGCTGCAGACAATAATTTCTGGCTTTTCATGTCCGAAGATAAATATCCTTGTTTGAAAAAAGTAGCACTTCAGGTAACCGCTTTCTTTGGGTCAACATATTTGTCCAAGTCTGCATTTTCTCAAATTAAAATAATCAAATCTAAATACCGTACTCGCCTTACAGATGATCACTTAATGTCATGCTTGCCTTTAGCAATAAGTAGCTACACGACATCTTTTGCAAAATACGAAGAGGATCACCAATGCGATGCCTCGTCATCCCGACAATAATTTTTTCCTTACTCCGTTTTGTATTTTCTATTCTGTAGTAAAAATCGTATGCTCGTAATGTAGTTTGATTTGTAGTGAGTGACCTTGTTAAATTATTTACCCCGACCTATGGATACGTAGTTTCTACCTAAGAATGTACACTTAAAATTTTTCTTGGCAAGTGTCGATCACCGATTATTTAAAAGTTTGTTGGTCGATCTTGATAGGCAAAAGTATGAACACCACTGATATATATACAGAGCTGGGCATTAAGTACTTTGAAAGTACTTAAGTACAAAGTACGAAGTACATGGTTTAAAAGTACTTAAGTACTAAGTATTAAGTACTTTTATCAAATGTACTTAAGTACTAGGTATTAAAGTTATAAATAACTTAAGTACATTTAAGTACATTATTTTTATGAACATAATTTTAATTTAATTATTGGTGTTATATTGTTTTTGGGATAAAATACTCTATTTGGACTTACACCCCCCCCACACCCCCACTCATAGTTTGATCGCGAATAGGCGTTTGGGAACATTATAAAGTACTTGCTAATGACAAAGCGAAAAATCTCCAATGGCACAAATTTGAGGCTCTCAGCGGTTAAGACTTAAGGGTTAAAGAGACTGACCCACATGAGGCTAATGACGATTCCGAGGAAGAAGATCAAGATAATGTCTTCCAAATACAAGAATGCGAATTTGAGGATAATCAGGACTTACAGTATAGCCTCTCTAAACATATCAAATGCGCCCCACGAACTCTAAGTTTAGTTGCAACAACTGATGCCAAGAAGCTCTAACAATTTCTTCATTTGCTTCAATAAATCACACTACAATTGAAAAGTGTACTGCTCTTTGGAATAAAAGTGGTCGACCAAAATCTGCCGAAGTAATCAACAAGGTCTTTGACTACCAGCTTCGTTTGCATTGTTCTACTAAATTTAACTCATTGTATGACTCGTTGGTAGTGCTAGTGAAACACAGAGGTAAACTTCACAAATTAATGACTGAACTAGAAATACAGCCCTTCAAATCAAATGAAATAGAATTTATTGCTGAAAATGTTGATGTATTGGCACCGCTTTCAATCGCCATTGATCGTCTTTAAGATCAGATTGGTATTTATTATGGTGAATTACTTCCAAATCTACTTCTTGTAGAAAACAAACTGGCAAATCTAAATGCGAAGGCAGTAAAGTATTGTGTCCCCTTCATCAAAGCTTTCTTTCAAGATTTTCAAAAAAGATTTGAAACTTTCCTCAATTTGTAAAATGAACAAGTAGGGCACGATGTGATGATTTCAAATTGAGGTGAGTGAGTCACAATCAAAATAAGATGGAACCATGAAGAAAAAGAAGAACCCGTGAAGAAGATACTCCTACGCGCTGCCACCGATTTGTCAACCTTCCTATAGACTCTTCAGTGAGCGAAACTGTCTCTAGCAGTGAAGAAGAGGACTATTTCGGTTATGGAAAAAATATTGCTATTCAGCCAGGACCTGTTTTGTCAGTAGACATGCAATTTTAGAATATCTGAAAGATACAGATCGAAACTTGAAGAGTCTCAACAGACACCCATTGATAAGAAAATTATTTATGCTGAACAACGATTTCATCATCTGGGCCTATTGAGAGACTCTTTCTTCTCTTTTGCAGGGATGACTTTAACACCAAAAAGATCATCCTCTCTGACAAGACTTTCGAAAGATTGGTCTTGCTCCGGGCGAACAACAAATTAGCTTTTTAAATGCTATGGTGGTAGTCTGGTAGATTGTTACTACCCTGGTCTACCCAGTACTCTCGATGTATTTAACTATGGCATGTTTAAGTTTGAGGTAACAGGAAATTATATCACTAAACTTTTTCATTTTCTTTTATTAAGAGTATCATATTTCAGGCAGTTTTACATCAAACTTTTTGTAGGCCTTACATAGTCTGACCCGTTAGTTCATCACGGTGTGACTACTTTTGAAAACTGGCATATTGAAAATCTTATTAACATAACTTGGTACGCGTACAAGCTGTCTATAGCTTGCGCGCTTCGTCTTTTGCTGGCATTAACATTGATCAAAAAACAGTACAGTGACGACTAATATGTTTAATTATATGTGAATTATACAACATAATTGCTTTATATATATACTACTATAATATATATTATTATATATATTATTATATATATATTATAATATATATATATTATATATATATATATATATGATATATATATATATACTAATATATAATATATATATTATAATAAATATATGATATTGTCAGCATGCTACATTGTTCTACAAGTTGCAACACGTAAAATGGTAAACTAAAATTTACACAAAATTTTTTACAGATTTCACTGGCAGGTACTTATGTATTTAGTACTGTACTTAAGTGCTTTGACATGTACTTAAGTACGAACTTAAATTACTGGCTTTCGAAAAGTACTTAAGTACTTGTTTTATACATAAAAAGTACTTAAGTACGTACTTAATTATATATATTCTTGTATTAATATATATATATATATATATATATATATATATATATTAATATAGATATAATATAATTATATATATATATATATATACTATATATATATATATAATATATATAATAATATATATGCCGAAAAAGGTGAACATCAATGAACCCTCTAAATATAATTCTTATGTTTTAGTAATTTTCCAAATTATTCGAATCCTATTCTTAAGTAGGAGAGGGAAACATCTAATCTAGTTATTTATCTTCGATTTACGGGTATGGCTTTTTAGGAGCGTATCTACCACAGTATAATACAACATGCTTTTCATTACGTCTACATAGACCTGTCATTCCTTAATCATTGAGCGATTACTCGAACTGCAATAGCGACCGAATGTGTATATAAATCGCTATGGCTTCCAATAAAGCTGAATACAATCATATAATTGAAATTTACTCATATATAATTATTAATATCAGCGTATTAATTATATTATTAATGATCCCTATAATAGATTTATCTCATAATATTATTATTATTATTAATTATCCATAATTTAATCTCATTATTTGCGAAAGTACGTAAACGTTCATAATTTTCACTGTTAATCTACGTGACAGAAGATAACCCTACAACTACCTATACAAATATTAATTTTATTATTATTATTATATTATGATAATAAAATTAAATCCAAATAGTCGCAGCTGAGCATTGCACGCTAAAGACTGTACACAATCTATATTCACGATGCTTCTAAGATGTACAATTGATCAATATACATGCAACATCTCGCTGAATATTTTATTTTATTATATTTATAATTATTTATTAAAGATATTTTCTTTAACTTATTTTATACTTTGTATTACATTAAATATATCTAAAAATTAAGTATCACATAATTATTATCGAAAACTTTAAATTGATAAAATATCATAATATAATAAATACTATATTTATAATATATAGTATTTCTGTACAAATATTCATTCAATAATATATAATTAATAATCCAACCCATGATTCTCTCCCAAATACTTAAGATCTAAAATTAAATATTACCATATTCGTAAATCTACAACTAATCAAACCTCATCATCTGAAATAAACCACCATAGCACAATTCTCTTTATCATAAATCAAAGCACATTTTTAAATTTCATTATTCTTATTAAATCTAACCTAATAGTTACATTAATTATATAATAGTCTAAATATACTATAAATAAAGTAATATCATATATCTCCCTCTACCATACGTAAGAACTTTAAATATTAATAATAAATATATCATATATATTCTAATAATTTACTAACCTCATATAATGAGTCATCTCTCAATTCAATATAATAAACACTAAACTTAATTCAAATCGAGTCGATGATATTGTGCAGACAAGTCACAATATATATATACCAAATGATCATTATTATTGCATCTTTATTTAAATATTAAATATATATATATACTTATCACTGATCTATATCTATATAAATATAAATATATATTATATTAAACTATACCTTTAATAATATATCTATTTCAAGCCAATTATCTTGGATTAATCGTGACCTCCCGATGCTAAGCAACCCTACTGTTTCACTCTCACTCGGAACTGTCAATCTCATATTCTACTCTTGCCATAGTTTTCTGACTTCACTGCTTAATATTGGCCTATCCCCTATGTACAGACATGATATATCAGCAGATAAGTATATTTATACTATCACCATCTTCTACGCTAAAATGTAATATATAATAACAACAATACCTCATACTAACCTGAATCAACCACATTACACTGACCGACATACCTCAATCACCTTAAATACAAACAAACTACACTATATCAAACTACACTCGACCCTCAAGCCACCCATAACATCCCACAAGTCTTAGTAACCCATAATCCTTCTGCAAAACGTGAGTCAGTCATATCTAACTATCTACATACTCTTGTAGCACTGAATCTTCAACAGCTTGGGAGTATCTAGTATTCGACTGTAGCCACATTAGCACATGATTAACACTCAACAATAACCCTACAACCATCACACTTTCACAAAATCACTCAACAAACGAAGACCAATTCAAAGACCATCTAAAAAACCCCGCACTAACTTGATATAATATTCATAAAAACAATATCATAATAATAAAAAATATCACATCTACACAATCAGCATAAATAAGCAAAGTAGTTATCGATGCGAAGACTGCCTAATATATAACAACGCAGCAAGACACATCGGAAACAATAGCCAGATCCTACCATCTTGCCACTAGCGAGTCACTTGCACGGCCTTCTCAACAACACGATAATAACAAAGATATACACTCACAACAACTCCAAAAAACTAACACCAGAATGGGTACGTATTAAAAGACACTTCAAACACAGCAACAACATACAACGTTCAATATAATTACAATTCACACAATCAGGCTACTAAACATATACTAATTAACGAATATAATGAAAATAGTGCAGAGCCACACCTTGCCAATATACCATTCAAAATAGGCCCACCATAAACCTCACCTAGATACTAAGCACTCAAATAAACTACTAGCTGCCTATAAAGGCATCCAATAAATCCACACTATATACATAATAATAATAATTGATATATATAT
>JABUQX010044128.1:15000-27706 GCA_015478945.1 Trachelipus rathkii | reverse complement strand
AAATTTCTGTCCACTTGCTCCAAAACACTGTTGTAATGTCTGTCAAAGCTTTATCACACCTGCCTACGTAGCTTATATATTATAATGTTTTCTTGGCAATGTAATCAAAATTTGAAGTATCTAGTTGCTGACACAACATTCATTAAGGATCAGAAGAAGGCCCTGACTAGCAAATTCCTCCACTAATATATATATATATACATAATATTATATATATTATAATTATATATATATATATATATATTATAATATATTATATAATATTATATATATATATATAATATATAATATACTATATAATATATATATATATATATATATATTATTATATATTTATATATATAGTATATATATATGTATATATATATATTATTATATATAATATATAATTTTGAAATAAATTTGAATTAAATAATTCAAAATTTAATTAAATATTTCTATGAATTCAATTCCAAGTGAACAATAGTTTCTAAAAAAAAAAGTCATAATGAAGACTATCTCATGAGCGCGCAGAGTTACCAATTGTTGTAAAAAGATTTATGCAAGCTACATATTCAATTATTTTATTATTATTATCATTATTATTATTATTATTATTATTTATATATATAGCTATATATATATTAATATTATATCATAGTATTTATATATATATCATTATATATATATTATATATATTATAATATAATATATATATATATAGATATTATAATAAATATTATATATATATATATTAATATATATATATTTATATATTATTATATATTATATAATATTAATATACTATATATATTATATATATATATATATATATAATTTATTTAAATCCGCAACGCGGAAAATCTAGAAAGCCGAATTTTTTTTTTAAGATGTAATAAAAGGAATAATGCTAATTTCGAAGGAACTTCCCCACTTGCCTTTCTCTCTCTTCATTAAAGGATTAAAAGTAAAATGAAAGACTTTAAGGTCGAACACATATGGCCATATATATATATATATATATGATATATATAATATATATATAATATAGTATATATATATAATATATATATATAATATATTCCTAATACTATACTATTAGTATAGATGTTACCTGCATCACTAGTGCTTAGCACGAGTTCATTATTATAGAACGAACGGACTTCTTTACAAATTCGAAAGTTATTGATAAAATTACTTCTGTATTTTTTGTGAAAATAGGTCATCTGAAAGAATACATTACATAATACAAATGAAAGATTAGGTAAAATTTTTAAACAAAGTATAAGAATCATCGGCATTGATTTATGCTATTTCTTTTAATCAATTACTAAATGGTAACGGTCGTGGCCTCTCCGAAAAAGGAGAGAAAAATATCGAAGACGGTTACATACATCATTCGTGGAGATTTAATTTTTTTACCAAGTGGTTTATTTTTTCCTACCTAGGAATCTAATAAAAATCTCGTTTTAATTTTATATAAAAAACAAAACTTTAATAAACATCTTACTTCGTTCTTTATGACGAAGGTATCGATTGATAATAATTAAATATGATTTAAATTCTATATCTGAATTTGAAAGAAAACAATAAGGTACCCAAAAACCAATTATAAGCTAAAGAAACTGTATAAAATTGGATAACTCAAATATCTCATGAATTATTTTATTTTAGTATAATATAGTATGTATGACTATATATATATAATATATTATTTATATATATTATATATAGTATATTATATATATATATATATATATATATATATATATAGATAGATATTTATGATATATATATATATATATATATATATATTATGGCTATTTATAAGTGGTTGAACTCCAGGAGCGAAAATCAGTAATTAATGTATCGTTATTTCAATAATTTTAGGGTACATACATTAATTTTTGGGTAACCTAACTACCTAACCTACTAACCTAACTTAACATACCTAACCAATAACCTAAAATATAACCTACTGAATATTAAAGGGTCAACAATTTAATGTTCCAATTATATACTATAATAATATTATAATATATATATATTATTTATATATAAATATATATATATATATATTTATATCATAGAGAGAGAGTGTCGATTTAGAGAAAGGAAGAGAGAGAGAAAGAGAGCTAGAAGGAGAGGAATTAGAGAAAAGAAGAGAAGAGAGGGAGAGAAAAAAAAGAGAGGGAGAGAGGGAGAGGAGGGAAGAGAGGAAGAGAGGAGGAGAGAGAGGGAGAGAGAGAGAGTAGAGAAGGAGAGAGAG
Organism: Trachelipus rathkii; assembly: GCA_015478945.1. Lineage (NCBI taxonomy): Eukaryota > Metazoa > Arthropoda > Malacostraca > Isopoda > Trachelipodidae > Trachelipus > Trachelipus rathkii. The sequence continues at coordinate 25,458 of JABUQX010044128.1, read as the reverse complement.
AGAGAGGGAAAAGAAGATGAGCGAGAGAGAGAGAGAGCGAGTGAGAGACGAGAGAGAGTAGAGGAGCCCGATTAGTCAAAGTTTCTGGATTCCGCTGTTGTATGTTAACTATATTATTAATACTATACTCGTGTAGCTTCTCTTACTCATCTCATTCTACTTTATACTACTACTATATAATAACTTATATATGTTATTATATCCCTGTCATTCTATATCTATACTCTATTATACTGCATACTATCTACTACTATTATATCTAATATCATAGCCTCGATACATATATTATTGCGACTATACATATAAAATTATTTAAGTAGGGCACTACCATCTACTGAAGTTGACTCAGAACGAGATCAATGAAAGTGCTAAGTAAATTTATAGGATATTTAGCAGACGTAAAGTACATTAGTATACTGGAATTTTCAATGTCATTATATTATATTACAGAAAAGTGAAAGAAAATGTTATATATCTTTTTGTGCTATACTTACAGCTATTAAGCCGTCTATATAATGTATAGTATGGTTAGGTTTTATATATTTATATTCAGTGCCCTATATTAACTAGGATATTGTATGTACGTAAAGTTTGTAGAACGAATGTATAAATTGATATTTGATGTTTTATATATATTTTTATTTTTTTTCGGTGGGTATTCGGCCCCCTCTTATATCATCCCGACGTTCCCGCAAAGTGGGTGCCAGCTCGCCTATGCTCTCGGGTCGTGTGGAGTTTTTTTTTTTTTTTTAATAAAGTACTAACTGAATTAAATAAATCGAAAATAAAGAATGAAAACTAAAGGAAATTAAATAATAAATTAGATAATAATATATAATAATATATAATAATATAATAATAATATATAATAATTAATAATAATTAAAATATATAATAATATATAATAATCTATTCAATAATAATTTGTTAAGTTTTTAAATAACTAGATTTGATTTAGAACTTTTATAATTTTTATAAAAATTCACCTAATAAAAATTTTAATTCATTGATATATGCAAATAAGCACTAATAATGTTTTAATAGAATTTGCGTGTATAATCGGCTAGACTGATTACAAGCTTATGGCTATCGAATTTTCCCCTTATAACGGAGTCATATCTTATAATTCCATATGATTATATATATATATATATATATATATATATATATATTATATATATTATATATATATATATATACTATATATATATATTTATATTATATATAGTATATATATATATACCTTTATCATTATACTATATATATATATATATTATACTTAAAATCAAAATAAAAATAAAAAATCAATAAGAAAATTTTGTTGCTTCTCCAATTAAGAATATAAAATCCATATTTTTTAGCTAATTTGAAGTGTTTTCATTTATATTTCATTGTTATTGTTTAATTAATATTAATTATTATTTTTAATTCATATTTACGTTTGTAAATAATTTAAATGTCAACTTTGCTCAATTACGAATTATTATAAATAAAATAAAGTTAGCTACTCAATGACGAGCTGGTGCCGATTCACACCGGTTCGAGCGTATCTGTAGTAAGTTTTTTTTTTTTTTTAAAGAAGCAAACCGGTAGTTAACTCTTTGTTTAATTGACTAAGTATGAAAATGAGCTGATAGATAAATTTTGTGACTAAGTAGAGAACCAGTTGTCAAAATTTTGGCAGTTCACACTAGTTGCTCTTACCAAATAATAGTATAACACGAGATTAATTACGCGTTTTAAAATTTTATTTCTCTTTTCATTATAGCTTTGAAAAATTTTTTTTTTTCTCTCTCTCTCTCTCTCTCTCTCTCTCTCTCTATATATATCATATTAGTATATTATATATATATATATATATCTATATATTATTACGTAGACTATACTATATATATATATAATATTATATATATATATTATATATTCATATATAAAATATTAATATATTATATATATATTAATTATATATTTATATATATATATAAATATATATATGAAATATCAATGTCATAGATTTCGACATATGAGATGAGTGTCGGAATATTGAGGATGCAATCAAATTCATTCCTTAGCCATTTGTAACGATTCTCTTGAGTTGATTTATATAACTGAGGGAGTAGTGGGACGTGTGTGTGGGGGGGGGATTAGAATAAACGTCGTTTTCGGTTTTTTTTTTTTTTTACATTACCAACATCAAGGTAGGGTCCTTTCAATGGGGGAAATAAAATGAGAGAAGGTAAACTCCGATCGCTAACGGCTATTCGTAGGTGGGCGTAATTGGATCTTAAGAGAGAGTTTGATACAGCAGGAAAACCAATGATAGAAAGGGTTCCGAAGAGACACGTGTTGAGAATAGTCATCTCTTGTGCTTACGAGGCGCGCATTGGTGGAGGGTACGAGAGGTCAAATCCCTCGAGCAACCTGCCGTTGTATACCTATGAAAGAAATAGTGCGCCAGTGTCATGTTGCAGTGAAAGAGGTCAGATTTGAAAGAAACTAAAATAGCGAAGTTTTTAAATTTTATTACATACATTCACACGACTACATAAGTTTAACGTAATGTCCCCTAGATTTACATATAATATGAAATGCTACTAAAATTTCAAATCTTAAAATTTGTGAAAATATCATTATCTGTTAGAAACGAACTGAGATTCCGAGCTTATGGACGAAGACCGTAGGAACCCATAAATATAAATATGCCTTTAGTTTTTTTAAATTATTTCCTAGAATAGTTTAGAAATTTAAATGGAATTAGAGAAATATTTCGTGAGTTGAGCTAAACTTATATTTACAAACTGATATAGAATTTCTTTATTGATTATTTTATTTTATATTGATTATTAATATTATTATATTTTTATTATTTTTCGCCAATCGTTCTTTTATCATTATTTATTTTATTGAGCAGATCATCTTAATAATATGTGTTGGTATATTTACATTATATTTATAGCATTATTTATTTATATTTTATTATTTATATATTATTTTATTTTATTATTTTATATTATTTTTATTATTATTATTTATATAATTTTTATTCATCTACAGAGATTTTTTTGGATTATATTTGAGTGGTCAATATTATTATTATTATTACTTAAATTATTATTATAGCTATTTTCGAATAGAGTGAAATTTAGTTATTTTCAATTATTTTTCATTTGATTTATATCAATTGCAAACGATTAATTAGAAGATATTATATCTATGGATATATTGAACAATAGTAATTTATCAACCAATATAGAAATGCATATATAGATTTGAATTTATATCAGGTGATTAATAAAACTTTACTTATCATTAAAATTTTTCTATTTATAAGGTTGTTATGGTTGTAAATATATTAAAAATCAGTTATGTCGATGATTTACATATATTAATGTGTATTTATTATGATTAGGTGGTTGAGATATTTTGCAATACTTAGTATTTAGTAATTAGTATTAGTATTAGAATCATTCTCTCGCTCTGGTATTACTGTAAGTTATTAGTATTCTATAGTTTCATTTAGCCCGGATTGTGATTTAGAACTATTATTGGTATTTACAGTATTGATAATGTTCTATTATGTGATGTAGTTCATATAGAGAATATTGACAAGAGAAGAGCCATATATTTAATGAGTGATCTATTTCTTAATGGCTTTAGGGCATCCACATACCTCATATTTGAGCTTGATGATGATTATGATTATGATATACCATAATTGCATATATCTTTTTAATTTTTTTTTTTCTTATCAATTTAACATACCTTATTTCTATCTGTAAGTCTGTTCAGATGTGTGCTAATGCTTGTGGTAGATTAGGCTATGTAAGATTTTTAGTGTACTCGATTTTTTTTTATTTTCACTTTTCAGCTGTTTAATTAAATTTAAGATGAGTATTAATATATATATAAGATCCTGTAAAATGTCTACTTTATCAATACTGTGTATCTGATTTTCTTGATGTTCACTATAAGTATTAAATTGAAAATTCAATAGCAACTTTGTTAAATACACAAATTATTATTATTATATAGTTTCACAATTATCATTGAACCGTAAAAGCTTATATCATCAAAGATCGTCTTGCTCCTTTTTACTTGCGAAGTTGATGAGGACTTTGAGATTTATCTCGTAACCTCCTGTACGGAATATTACTAGGTAATATATACTCACTTTCTAGATATATGTGACTGTACAGATGATATCATATGGTGCTGATGGTCCTTTTATATAGTAGGCTAGTTTTTCATGGTACGGAGATTTATAATATGTGTATGATGAATGATTATATATGAGGCTCTAGTTCTGACATTTGTTACAGGGAATTTAAATTATGCTTACAATATTTTAGGAAATCCAAATGTTCCCTTTCTTTATTACACAGGCTATATCGATTTATTCTTCTAGTCTTCTTAAAGCTGATATTTTTACTGTTACATCCCTTTTTTTTTTTTTTTTTTCCTCTTTTCAAAAGAATTGTTAACCTTTTCAAAGAACATTTTAATCTGTTTTTAGTAGCACCTTAAGACAATTATATATTCTGAAGTTGTCTCTCTATATTCTTGTCTTGATATTTTTCTTGCTTCTATAGGTACTCATAAATTATCTTGACTCCGAACAGGATCTGCGCCATATAAGTTTCAGCCAAAGAACATTTTGCTACCTATCGCCGATTAGTGACCTGGAAAGGCTCGTTTGCTAAGACTTTATTTCACAAATCCAACAATATATAGAAAGCCTTAAAGACCTTTCTCTCTCACACATACTGGAACCACTTACATAAATATTCAATCTCCTTCAACTCTATAAGCACTTCCACTAATAAATACATAATGCATTCCATGAATATAGTATTTTTACAACCACACAACATAATATATATATATATAATATTCTTAATTATATAACACGACGGTATATATATATTATCATAATTAATATAATTAATTAATATATTATATTGTTATTTTATTATCCGGGATAAATTACTAACTTACTATATATAAATATTATTATAATATATATTATCAAATACTTTGCTATTTATTAAAATGATGAATAAGAATTATAATTCTATTTTAGCAATTGCCTTTTAGGATACTGTTAGTTTATTCGATTTCATTTTATTCTCTTGGCAATACCTGCAAAGGATGTTATTTATAATTGATTGAACATTTTATTTTATAAATTTTAAAAATTTTATTATTTTATTATTTTTAGATTATTCTTATTATTATTATTATATTATTTTATTTTATTATTTTATTATTATTATTTATTATTATTATTAATATTTTATTATTATTTTATTATTTATTTTATTATTATTTTATTTTATTATTTTTTTTTATTATGCTAAATAAATCTTAAAGAATAAGATTGTCAATTTTAAGTATTTATATATATATTATCAATTTATTATTCTTATTATTATAATATTTTTTATATTAATTTTTATTATTTATATATTATATTTATATATTCATATAAATTACTTATTAATTATATATATTATATTATTTATTATTATTAATTATTTTTTTATTATTAATTCTATATAAATTGACGGGATTAGTCTTTAAAGTTTTCTATTATTAATTTATATCTATATTATATATATAGTGATATTAAATTTCAATATGATTTTTCATTAAGTGAATATATATTATTGATTAATTTGAGAAAATTATTTAATAATTATATAATTATTAATATTTTTATAATATTATATATATATATTATATTATTATAATATAAATTATAATTAATTGGGTACTACTTAAATTTATTATTATATTTATTAATTTTGTTATATATATTATTATATATTTATATATAATATATTATATATATAATATATTATATATTTTATTTATTTATTATAATTTATATTATATATATTATTATTTATTAATATATATATATAAATATATACTATATTATATATATACATATTAATTATTTAATATATTAATAATATATAATAATTATTATATATATCATTTATATATATATATATATAATTAATATATATATTTTATTTTTATATTATATATATATATATTACTAGTCAAGAGCACGTCAAGGTTAATATTTTAGAGTATATATTTCTTTATATATTCTTTAAACATATGTTTTTTATATATATATAATAATATATATTATATATATAATTACTATATATAATATATTCATATATACTATAATTATATTATATATTATATTATATATATATTAATATATTATATATATATATATAATATATATAGTATAATATATATGTATATATATATATTATAATATTCTATTATATATATTATAGTATAATATTATTATATATATATAGTATTATATATATATATATATATATACTATATATATATGATATATATATATATTTATATATATATATTATATAATTATATATATATATTATATTATATATATATATTATATTAGTATATATAAATTATATATATATTATATATATTATATATATATATATATATATTATACTATATATATTATACTATATACTATATAATATATATATATTCTATATAATATTATAGTATATAATATTTTATATTATATAATTATTATTATATATATAATTATAATATATATATATTATATATATATATTAATCTCATAATATATTATATATATAAATAATATATATATAAACTTATATATATAATTATATAATATATATTATATATATATATTATACTATTATATATATATATATATATATATTATATATATATATATATAATATATATATATATATAATATACCGTATATTATATAATTATATATATAATATATATATATATAATTATATATATATCATATATAATTATATATATATATATATATATATATATATATTAATAAACATATGGTAATTAAGACTAATAAAGTGATTTTAATAGCCGTATCTACACAGCATCAAAGTGAAATTGATAACTTTTTAACAACTATTAATCATTGAAATAATTTGAGTTCAAATGATGTAAAATACATCATATTAGTGGTAATTGGGATGCCCTTTATAATGCATTGAGAAGAGTCTCATTAATATGCTCTTCTCTTGTCATTTCTCTGACACACTAATGCATTTATGCATTACCTTTCCAATCCGGGGATAAGCTAGAAACTTCAGACTGTTATTAAGACAAAATGGTTTTCCATTATATGGAGCTTATTTGTAATTCCGCTTTACGTTTTTAAATTTTCCAATTTCTCAGACCGTTCTTCTTCAACTTCTTCTTTTTATTCATCTTCTTCTTCATCATCTCCTTCTTGTTCTTCTTCTAAGGGACTTTCTTATTTATATATAGAATTTTAAGTGCTTCTTATGGAAGCTGGAATCAGCTTCTCATTTTGTTTTATTTTATAAATTGCTTTAAAATTGCCTCCCAGATTGATATGCAAATTAGTGTGTCATGAATGTGAAATTATATAAACTTGCTGATGCGGATAAAAGATCTTGAAAATTTTTCGGATGTTATGCGGATGCGGATTATGATATCTACGACATCATATTTTCGTATTCACTTAAAAATTAAAATAAAAATGATATTACAGAGGTCAGAAATAATTGTTACTATTCATTTATTATTTGAAGTTATCATCGTATTTGACAGTTAGACAAAATCTGATTCGTATATTTGGTCGATTTCATTATCTGTTGAATAATAATAATAATAATAATAATATAATATAATAATAAATAATAATAATAATAATAATAATATAATATAATAATAATAATAATAATAATAATAATAATAATAATAATAATAATAATTTACAAGCATTTCGTTGAAATTTTAAATAATTATTATTATTATTATTATATTATTATTATTATTATTATTATTATTATTATTATTATTATTATTATTTTATTATTATTATTATTATTATTATTATTATTATTATTATTATTATTATTATTATTATTATTATTATTATTATTATATTATTATTATTATTATTATTTATTATTATTTATTATTATTGATCTATTATTATTAAATAATTATTATTAGTATTATTATTATTATTAATTATTACTTTATTAGTTATTATTATCTATTATTTTTATTATTATTATTTATTGTTATTATTGAATAACGCATGGTTTCATATGTGTGCGCCAGAGAATGAACGCGAGTTAAAAAAATTTACAACAATTTAGTTGAAATTTTAAATAAATTATCAAATATCTTAAATTTCATAGAACTAAATTATAATTTTAATTTTTTAAAATTTAAAGATATTTGATAATTATTTAATATTTCAACTAAATGCTTGTAAATTTTTTAACGAGATCTTTCTCCTACACACACACATAACACACACACACCAGCACACACACACACACACACACAGACACACACACACAACACACACACAACTACACACACACACACACACACACACACCACACACACACACACACACGACACAACACACACACACACCACACACACACACACCACCACACACACACACAACCTTCAAGCAACACACACACACACACACACCACACACACACACACCACACCACACACAACACACACACACACACAGCACACACGACACACACAGCACACACAACCACACGACAGCATGCACACAAACACATCAACAACTACGACACACCAACACACACAACACCACACACACACACACACACACACAACAAACAAAAACCAAGCACAAAACACCACACACACACACACACACACCACCACACACCACACAACACAACACCACACACACCACATACACATACACATACCAATTACACACACACATACACGTACACATACACATTATATATACACGCATACACATACACATACACACACACACACACACATATATACAAACATACATTCGCCCGTGAGTGCTGGTGACAACTTTAAAAAAAACACACACATACATACATTTACACAAACGCACAGACACACACACAAGCAAAAAAGTTAAGCCTTTAACATAAGTTCTTGTAAATCCTTTGGTGTGCATTGAACATTTAGTTTATCAAAAAGACTCTAATTAAATTAACAAAGCTTTCCTTTTTAAAGTAAGAGAAAGCTCCTTTTCTTGCTTTTGCTCAAATCAGCTGTTTAAAATGTATGTCGAAGTGGAGGGACTTAGAGGGGAGGGAGGGAAGTAGAGAGGGACTTAGGGGGGAGGGAGGGAAGTAGAGAGGGACTTAGAGGCGAGAGGGGTGGTTTCTTTGGTCGAAGAGGAGATATGGAGGTAGTGAATGGTTTAGTTTGTAGAAATAGAAGTAGTTATGCAGTAAGTGATTTATTATATTCTTTGGTTTACCTCAACTCCCCCCCCCCAAAAAAAAAAATCTTAGAAGTTAAAATAAAAATTATTACAGCTACTTTGTAATGGTGTCTGTCTGTCTCTGCCATTATGTCTGTATTATTTTAAAAATGCCGTAAGAGATGAATAATTTTCTTTTTTCGTAACAGAATTCTAGAAAATTATTTCTAAGGAAAATTAATTAAAAATTCTGAATGAAAATTAATTAATGTTTTATTGAATGATATTTAATATTTATTAATTTGAAAAGAGAAAAAATATTCAAAGCGAAGATAAAATTAATCATTCCAATTTTAGATTTTTTTTTTTTTTTTTTTTTTTTTTTTTTTTTTTAAAATCTTATGGATCTTTTTTTCTCCTCGTCCTTGTGCTCTAACTTAATCATAATTCATGATCATTCAATTCTCCACAGGTTTCCGTCAAAGTAAAGTATAATATGTTTACACTTTACAGATATCCCAATTTATTCATTTCTTATGAGATTTCCCAACTATTTATTGCTTATCAGATACTCAAATAATTCATTTTTTTTATCAGATACCCCCATTTACTTTTTCCTTATTTGACATCTTATTTATTCATGCCTTATCAGATACCCAATTTATTCGTTCCTTTTGAGGTGCCCCATTTCCTCATTCCTTATCAGATATCAAACTTATTCATTCCTTATTAGATACTTCATTTATTCATTACATATCAGACACCACATCTATTTTTTCCTTGTCAAGTACCTCATTTATTCTTTTCTTATCACAACCCCATTTATTCATTCCTTATAAGATACCCAATTTATTCTAATTTCACTGGCGAAAAAAATTTTTTTGCATTGCTACCAGCACCTGTACTAACCTAATTTGGGTGCGAAGATTTCAAATTTTTAGTTAGTTTTAATCTGTAAGATACAGTTGTTCAATTCAACATTTTTTATTTTGTACCAATGAGTAGTAATATTGTCAAAAAGCGATTCAACATGAGAAAGTTGGATGCCATTTTTAATACCATCTTGGCGAAGATATACTTCAAAAAAGGGTATAGATGCATCAAAATATGCCTAACGATTTGACATTAGAGGAAATAAATCACTTTATAGGAGCATGAAATAC
>JABUQX010044128.1:2500-5000 GCA_015478945.1 Trachelipus rathkii | reverse complement strand
CGCCTTTTCTGAATATCTTTTTTACTTCTCACGAGACTTTTATATCTTCTCATCCAAATACTGCGGTCCTCTATTTAGGGGGATTTCAATGTACACAACACTGAATGGTTGGGGTCCTCTCATATGATTTAGGGTGGGGAGGGGCCGAAAATCATTAAGTATTCTCAACGATCTGGAGCAACTAAATAAAGAACCCACACACGTTCCGGATCGTCCTAACCAATTCTTTGAACAGCACTTGACCTATGTTTCAACACTAGTCCTTCTCTCTATAAATACACCACCTTCGCTTCTATTGGTAAATATCTGACCAAAACCTTATATCTCTTAATTTTTAAAACTTTCTCTCCAACAGCTCCATCCTGCCCTTCGCGTTTTTTCTGGCAGGCACTTTGATCGGGCCGATTGGGAGGCCTTGCGTTGCTTCTACGCTAACTAAAATTGGAATGACTGCTTTGACTCTGGTACGCTTTCAAGTTTCTGCCGATAAGTGGGAGCTGTAATCACTGATGGGATGAGCAGGTTCATTCCTTTCTTCGACTAAATCTTTCTCTCCTCACAATCCATGATTTCGATCGTACTGTTCTCTGCCATTTCAGGGCTAGAACAGTGCGTTCGGAGTGGAAAAATTCTTCGTTCTCCTATCACTCTTGCTAATTTTCATTCAGCTAGAAATCGTTTGCAGGATACTCTTCGACGAGCAAAGTGCTTTCATCAACGAAAGTGCGCTAACCTCCTTGCGTTCTCCTACTGACAAATCTTTCTGGCCTCTTGCCAAAAACATATCTAACAACTTCTGTAAATCTGCCTTTCTCCTCTTATTCGTTCTGATGGTTCTGTTGCTAATTCTCCAACGGTAAAAAAAGGCCAATCTCTTTGGCCTCCTATTTTCCTCTAACTCAACCCTGATGATTCTGGCATTCCTCCTCCTCCTCCTTTTCTCCTCTCAGGTATCCTATGCCTTTGCCTTGTGATTACATTTGATCGGGTGCATTGGCTCCTGGAATCTATGAACGTTAGGAAGGCGGGTGGCACCGGATGGCATTCCTCCGTGTTTTGAGGGAGTTGTGCTTCCGTGCTGCCCCTCTCTCGTTCAAACTATATTCTTTATGTCTCAATACTAACACTTTCCCCCAGTGTTGGAAGCACGCACATGTCCAACCGATCCCGAAAAAAGGAAGCCGCGCTCTGATCCTTCTAACAATCGCCCTATAGCTCTCACTTGTATTCTATCTAAGGTCTTTGAAACCCTTCTCAACTCTTCATTTCTTAGACATCTGGAATTCTCATTCACTTCTTTTCGATCGCCAGTACGGGTTTCGGCGCTCGAGGTCTACTGGCGATACATACTTTCCAATCTTACTGATTTATGGTTTCGCGCCCTTTAGGGAAACTATGGGGAGGACTTTGCGTGGTGGCGCTTGAACTATATCTCAAAGCATTTTGATCCGGTATATGGCACGCGTCACTGCTCTGCAAGCTCCCCTCCTTTGGGTTTCTTCCTTCTCTTTGCTTTACTGTATGTCTAAGTTTTCTCTCAAATCGCTCAATATCGGCTGTTATTGACGGGGCGACTTCTTCTTCGTTTTCTGTCAAGTCAATAGGGGTGTTCCTCAGGGTTCTGTCTTATCTCCTGCTTTATTCCTACTTTTCATCATTAATGATCTTCTCACCTGCACCTCTAACTCTATTCACTCGTATGCGGATGACTCGACCCTTCATTCTTCATAACTCATTTCAATTCTGCTCCTCTTTTATTTCTAGAATTGCCTCTCGTCTTATCTTTCCAATTCTATTCTCACAGATCTGGATAGAATTTCCTGGTGGGGTCGTCTCAACCTTGTGAAATTTAATTCTTTAAAAACTCAACTTCTACAAATCTCCTCTCTACCAAACAACCTTCCAACTTTCCTATCTCTTTTGACGGTTCTTCTCGTCTCTCCTGTTGACAATATAACATCTTGGCCTTAACATTAACAAAAAAAATGTCTTGGAAACCTCACTTCATCACAACGGTCTTGCTAGGGCGCCTCAAAGAAACTGGGTATTATAGTATAGACTGCGAAACTTTTTTTCTTCTTCTCAGTTACTCCAGTTATACAAGGGCCTCATCCGCCCTTTTATGGAGTACTGCTCTCATATCTGGGGGGGCTCTTTTTTTCACCCGGCTTTGGATAGGTCGAAGTCCAAAGGCCAAAGACTTATAAAAACTGTTCTGTACTTTCCAGTTCACCTGACCCTCTATCTTTGCGGCACGATGTGTGGGTGCTTTATCTCTTTTCTTATAGGGTACCGCAGCGGCAGATAGCTCGAGAGAACTTTAACTCGCGTACCACCACCTTACGGCGCCCGCGTAGCACAAGGGGTGCTGTGTCTGCGCATGAGTTTTGTTGTGGATATCGCGTTAACTTCCAGGCTAGTACGCTTTGCGTGCTTCCTTTCTTCCAGTCACCTCTGATATGTGGAATTCTCTTCCATATTCTGTATTTCCCACCTGAAT
>JABUQX010044127.1:27500-42131 GCA_015478945.1 Trachelipus rathkii | reverse complement strand
AATGTAAAAAACTTTGTTACGTTAGCATATATTCGTTGGTCTTTATGATAATAAGACAAGGATGTGATAAATTTTTATTAAAATATTACTGTGCAATCAAAATTAACGTTAATATGTTAAAGATATGCTTGAAAAAGTATGATTAGGTTACGTTTTGCATATGCATGTTAGGTACTTTACTTGGTGTTAAGTGTGGAAACTTTGTTAATGTTAGCAGTTTATTCGCGTTTCGACGTTGTGATAGGTTTGTCGTTGTACATTTATTTTCTTAGTTCAGTTAATGCTATGTTAGCTTTATTAATTGGAAAACTTGTTACCTTTGCATATATTCGTTGGTTAGTATAATAAAGAAACTATTTTGTGCGTATGTTTATCCGAAATGACACTCGAAATGGACGTGAATCAATAGATCAAAAGATCAAAGGTCATGGCGGGGGTGGGAGGAGGGAGGGGAGGGGGTTGGTGGTTTGATTTTACTGATATAGTGCATTATTGCTTTAGGATCAGTAAACTATTACATTTTATTGATATTTTATTCAAAGAACTTTATTTTTATGTTATGTTTGGATTAAACTTTGTTATGTTTGCACTATTCGTTGATCAGTATGATAATAGACAAGGTTATGATAATTTTTTGTTAATAATTACTGTGTTCAATGTAAATTAAAATTGATATGTTAAATATGTTTGAAAAGTATTGAATATTGTTACGTATTTGTGCGCTATGTTATTACTTTACTGTTGTTAAGTGTGGAACTTTGTTAAATGTTAAACAGTTATTCAATCGTACGTTGTGTTAGTTGCGTTGGTTGTATATTATATTCTTAGTTCATGTGACGCTATGTTAGCTTTATTAATGTGAAAACTTTGTTACGTTAGCTTATATTCGTTGATTAGTGTATAAAGAACTTGTTTTTATATGTTATGTTTAACCAAAATGATACTCAACATGCGAATTTAATCAATAGATCAATGGTTAAGTTGTTAATGATAGCTGTTTATTTGTCTGGTTGTTATGTGTTACGTACGTTATATTCATATTTAGCTTTACAGAGGAGAAAACTTTACTATGTTTGTATTTAGCCGATACGTATTATGGTACTTGGGTAAGGTTATGGTGAACTTTTTTGTTGAATATCCCTTTCGCTCCCCACGTGGATTTAAATCTACGTAACTTGATTTAGAATTTTCTACCTTATTCCCTGGAGCATACATAAGAACCATTTTTGCATGAAATGACACGAGAAAGATCAGACAAACGCGAATATACTCTTAAATGTAAAAACAAAGCTGTCAATAGGCTTCTGGCCTTGATGAAAGGCAGATGGGTGTCATTTTTTCGTCTGATGAGCAGTTTTTGGTATTTTTTCCATAGGTTTTATTTAATTTTCCCTATTAAATATTTTTTATGCTAAGAAAGTTTTTTTTCCAAAAAGCATATATTTGGACTTTATATGTCATAAATAAAATGTTTACACGATATTAAATAGTTATTTCAATTTTAACTTGTTTTGGGCACGAAAGGGATATTACCATGTTTCTGTCTGAGATAATTTGACAACCCTGTATTGATTAGAATCAAATGTATAGCTCAATGCTTCGAAACAAACCAAACAAGAATCATAGGTATTGCGTAATATTTTGAAAAGTGGGAGGAGTTTGAACAATTTCTCGACCTGTATCTATAACTCTAGTGAAACAGGAACCACATCAGCTTCGTACCTGTTCGTTCTGTATGCATGTTAGTACTTTACTATTTTAGTCGGAACTTTGTTATTGTTAGCAGTTTATTCGAGCGTAAGGTATGCTAGGTTTTGTCATTGGGAGTTATATTAGCAAAAACATAAAATGTTTTCAATAAATTTGTTATGTTGACCGTGTGACAAACAAGAATCATATGTAGCTTATGTTTTTCGGAAAATGAATCAAACAAGATCATAGGATTGTTAATGTTTCGAAAAATGGAGGATTTTGAACAATTTCTCGACTTGGATCATAATTAACTCTAATGAAACAGCCTTGAATGAAACATAAAACGAATTGCTTGTAAGGCCTAAAATTTGAAAATACAAATACGAACAGAAAATGAATCGACTGTAAAACCTGATAGAATGAAAATACATACACAAACAGAAAACGATTAGGGTATAGCGCTTCTACATGGTATTATTTGAACCAATATTGGTTCGTCGTCCGTATATACTTGTTTACTTTCTTCTGATGGGTCGAAAGAAAAGAATTTCTCATACCTTTTGGAGTTTTTTTATACACACGATTTCGTCAGTAAGACATTTTTCGTTGTGCTGGTATGATGACACTCACTCGGCTCCTAAGCTCGTTAGTGATATCTTTACAAGGACCCTTCGTAATACCTACGATATGTCGGCAGTTATATTTTTGTCGTAAAAAGGAATGGAAAGCGAAATTATTACCTGTATTCTCATTCGGAGGTGCCAAATAATAGAACTTTATTCATTTCGGTTGAAGAATTCATCAAGATTATCGATACCACGGAAGCTTGGATAAAGGCTAAGTATGTGTCATCTGATGGATCGCCTCCAGGTGAAATATCTATCAGAGGTGACAGTGTGAGAGGTTATAATAGAATAGAGGTTGTTTTCACCGCATCTGATAATGTTAAAAGTATTGATGTACGCAACTATTGGAAACCCCTCGATGCTGTCACATTCGCGCGTACGTGTATAGGTTTCACTGTTCAATCATCTGAAAATATTACAGCTTTGGTTAAAATGAAAAACGAATTAACGTCTTATCTTAAAGATGTCGACATACTCGAGGACTTAATTCATATAGCTCACGGTGTAATTCTAGATATTACAATGAAACATGTGGTTTACCGTTATAATACGATATACAGGAGTGCGTTAACAACTATCAGCCTGGATACGTTTACTTCTCTCTGGAACGAGAGAATGCGTGCTATTAAACCTTTGTATGCCGAAGAATGAAACAATGAAACATGTGGGTTACCGTATAATACGATATACAGGAGTGCGTTAACAACTATCAGCCTGGATACTTTTTTACTTCTCATCTGGAACGAGAGAATTGCGTGGCTAGTGAAACCTTTGTATGCCGAAGAATGGATTGAGCTGTAAAGCGTATTCTATACTTACATCTTTACAAAGGTGTTGAATCTCTGGAAGGGAATATATTATAGTAACGCTGCTCAAATTTATGCAGAATCTTCTGTCCTTGATTAGATGAATTAATGTTTAAAATAAAACGTATGTTTTTTATGTATTTATTTATAATGCTCTTTTCATTGAAAATTATATAGTTATAAAAATGAAAACTCTTGTTTTACTTCCCCCCCATGTAAACTTTATTGGTTAAGATGCTAGTGATGGCTGTTTATTCGTACGACTGTTGTGTGTTAAGTATGTTATGTTCGTTAGTTTAACTTTTAACCAGGTAAAACTTTGTTATGTCAGTGTTTATTTCAATAGGTCAATAGATCTATAGATCAAAAGGGTGGGGAGGGTGGGGTGGTGGTTTGATTTACTGATTTACTGATTTTAGTGTATGTAAAAATGTAATTTTTTACGTTATGAACATAAAAGAGAATGAAATTTTTTTTTAAACAAAAAGTTTTAAAGAAATAAAATTAAAAGTTAAAAGTTTTTTAAAAATAAAAAAGTTTTAAAGAAATAAAAATTGAAAATTAAAGTTTTTTAAAAAAATTAAAAAAGTTTTAAGAATTAAAATAAAAGAAATAAAAGTTTTTAAAAACAAAAAGTTTTAAATAAAAGTTTTTTAAAAACAAAAAAGTTTTAAAGAAATGAAATTAAAAATAAATAAAAGTTTTTTAAAAACAAAAAGTTTAAAGAAATCAAATTAAAAATTTGAAAAATAAATAAATATATAAACAATCAGTGCAGTAATGATTTATTAAATGAATATTTACTACATCAGTTTCGTGCCTGTTCGCTCTGTATGCATTGTTATTACTTTTTACGGTTGTTAAGTATGGAACTTTTTATTGTTAGCAGTTTATGGCGAGCGTTAGGTATGTGTAGACTTGCATTATTACATTATATTCGAGTTCAGTGATGCTATGTTTGCTTTATTATGACGTGGAAACTTTGTTACGTTAGGTAATATTCATGATCGTATGACAATTTACACAAGGTAATTGATAAAATTTTGTTAAAAATTACTATGTTATTTAAAAATATCCATGATATGTTAAAAAAGTGTGAGTAGGGTGTGTTAGGTTATTGTCGTTGCTACATTATACGTTCTTAGTGCGTGATTAGGAACGTTAGCATTATTGATGTGAAAACTTTGTTACGTTAGCATATATTCATTGATCAGTATGATAATTAGACAAGGTTATGATAAAATTTTGTTGAATATTACTATGTTAAAGTTGGAGTTGGGAGGGGTGAGGGGTGGGTGGTTTGATTTACTGATTTACAGGTTTAAGTTATGTAAAAACACAAATTTCTTGTTATAAATATGAAAAGCGTAAAATTTTAGTAAAAACAAACTGTTTAAAGCATATAAAACAAAAATAAATGAAAGTTTTGTGTTATGTTATACAAAATATGACATGAATCAATAGATCAATAGACCAATGAATCAATAGATCATAGATGGGGAGGGTAGCGAGGCTGGGGAAGCTGGGGAGGGTCTGGAGGCTCTGGGGGCTGCGGAGGCTCTGGAGGCTGGTTTGATTTATATAAAAACGTATTTTTTTAAGTTATAAACTTAAAAAGAATAAAAAAAATGTTTAATTTTTTAAAAAAATTTAATATTTTAAATTTTTAAAAAAAATTTTTTTTTTTAATTTTTTATTTTATTTTTTTTTAATTTTTTTTTATTTTTTTTTATTTAAAAAAATTTTTTTTTTTAATTTTTTTTCTTTTCTGTATCGAGGATTCATCATAAGAAAGATGTATACCAAGTTTCGTCGTTCTATGTCAATATTTCAGGTTTTTGGGCCGGAGACCCTCTTTGGGGTGTGTACGGCTATTTAACCCATATATGATGTGAGTATCTTATATGATGGGTATTTACCGAGTTTCATCGTTCTATGTCAATTTCCTATGATTGGGTGGGTCACCGTTCCACTCTGGGGTGTATACGGCTATTTAACCCAAAATTTGATGTGGGTACCTTATATGAAGGGCGTTTACCAAGTTTCGTCGTTCTATGTCAATATTTCAGGTTTGGGGGGTAGAATCCCCCATGGGGTGCCCATGGTCATTTCATCTCGTCTACAGCTTGGATACCTTATATGAGAGGTGTATACCAAGTTTCTGCCTTCTACGTCAATATTCAATGTTTGGGGGGCTAGTATCCCCCCATGGGGATGCACGGTCATGTAACCTCATCTACAATGAAGATATCTTATATGAAGATCGTATACCAAGTTTCAGCTTTCTACGTCAAGATTCAAGGTTTGGGGGGCTAGTATCCCCCCATAGGGGATGCAGAGTCATGTAACCTCGTTAACGATGAGGTTACGTCACCATCTAACCTAGTGTTGGCCAAGTACCGGATTTTTGCGCACCGCACCGCTCCGCACTGCTCCGCACCGGGAGGTTGTGCACCAGCACCGCACCGCACCACCCGTCACCTTATCGCACCGCACCGCACCGCACCGCACTACCTCTTTGGCCATGCGCAACGCACCGAGAGCGAAACCATTGCGCACCGCCACCTCCCGCACCGACATATATATATATATATATATTATATATATATATATATATATATTATAATGATATATATTATATTATTATATATATATATATAATATATATATATATATAATATATATTATATATATATTATATATTATTATATATATATATATATATATATATATATATTATTTATATATATATATATATATATTATATATAGTAATATATATATGAGAGAAAGTAGCGGTTCCTCTGAAGCTATGCGTTACCCACCATTGGCATATATTGGAGTCTTGGCGTACACCCCAGACACTCCAGTACTTATGTCTCCCCTTTTGCGCTTCATAGATCCACATTCTTCTTACACTGCGAGTAAGTCTCCCTTATTACACTACAAGAGAAGACACTAACACACCACGCTTACCTCTAAAAAGAAAATAAAAAATGGTTAAAAAATGGCAGCACCGCGATTAGTCTCGGAGAAGCCTATATGGGTGGCTTCCAAAAATAACCCCTTATTCACCCTACCCTCATCACCATAGGCCATTGACGGCCTCCGGTGATGGAGTTTGTGCCGTCACGGTCCTGTTTTGATGTACGGTCTCCTTTCTTCATAAATTTCTGCAATCTTTCTAGGTTTTAAACTCTAATTTTCATTTTGTTGAATATCACCTCTCCTCTCTAAATCTCATCTCTTATTCTTAACCGAAACTAGGTTTTTGAAGCGTTCTTGCTGGTCAACTCAACTCTGTCGACTCCTTGACTATTTCTTCCCTCCAAAGTTTCCAAAGGCCCCCCCAAAAAAAGGGGTGCAAAGTTTTTTTGGTTTTTTGGGGGGGGGGGCCCACTAATTTCTGCAATCATGTTTGTTCACGCTGTCGTTATGATTTGGAGTTTTCCTTAATATCGCTACCTAATTGCTACATGGTAGCCCCTCTATGACTCACGAACACACTTAGTCTCTCTCTTCTTCACGATTTACCTCTGAAGTCTCGCCGTGTTGTATTTCAACATTCACCACGCCAATTGCTTTTCTTCCCAATTCTCAAGATAAAAGTTGATAAACTTTTCTACGACTTTTCTATCCCCAATTACCTCGGGCAGTGTGCAGCTCTCTACCCATATCCCTAATCGTCTACCAGATGAGCTCAACATATTAGACCTTTTCCTAATCTCTAATTCTTATCCTTATTCTTTAAATTCTTTCCTCCTCTAGGTTCCTCCGATCACTCTTATATCTCTGTTTTCTGTTCTATCTCTTTCAAATTTTCCGCAAGAAATAACCACGCTACGGCAGAGAAGAAAAAGGAAACACGTTATGGCACTTTCGTTCTGCTAACATGTCCGTACTTCTTTGATTTCCATTGAAATGATTACTGCTTCATTGGAAATTGATCCCTCGGAGTGTGCCAGGAGCGAACTAATGGTTTTGTTAGCATTTGAATGGAGGCGGTGCACCCATGATCTTTACCTTCAACTAACCTAGATAACCTTTGTTTAACTCTGGCTTGTTCTTCGTGCTATTTAGCCACAGGGACGCTGCCTTTGGGAATTACTGTCATCTTCAAATCCAAAACCCTAGCAACTTATATTACATCCCAAAAATCGCAATTGCAAAATCTTTTTTCTCTCGTGTCCGTGACACTAATAAAATTTTTCTCCAGTAGAAATGCTAATTAACCCTACTGCTCCTCTTCCTCACGTCCTTTCTAAATTTTATTCAAAAAATGTGTAACTCTTACTTTGTTTCTTCTTCGGCCCGTTTTTTTAGTATACCGTCGGCATAAACTGCCGTTTAACCTTCCACTGCCAAATCTCTCTACCTTCTGCTTTTCTATAGTTTCGAACCATATCCTAGTATAAAAGATTTGAAAACACTCAATTCTTCTAATTCTTTTCTCTGCTCGCAATGCGGCTTCGTAAGAAGCGTCTGGAGATCTTTTTTCTAGTTCTTTCTGTTTGTGTTGGTCCTCTTTCCTTCAGTATTTTGTGAATGCCATCGCTCATCCTTTAAATCTATAAATAGGTTCTGTTTTATTCCTAACTCTTTCTACTTTCATAAAGACTCTCTCTATTGCTATTCATCACATATCACTCCTTATGCCGACGACTTTACCTTCTTCATTACTCCCTCCATTTCGATAGACGTCCTTTTCAACAACAGTTAGCTCACCCTTGGGGACCCTTGATCAACTAGCATCTGATCTTTCTCGAATTCTTTAGGGCATTGAGAACAATTGTTGTTTTCAATACTCAAAACTCAGTTCCTCCATCTTTACACTCCACATAATCTTTCCACACAACTAAACATCTTCTTGAAAAACACATGACTCAAAAACCTTCGTCTTGTTCTTAATATTTTTTGTGTGTTTATTTTTCTCGTGGCATTATCTTCATGTTCTCTATGCTTCTTTTCTGACCATCAGACTTAACAGCTCTGCTCATTCTTTTACATGTACTCTACTGGTAAAGTCTGGAAAACATTACTCCCGTTATCTACTTTCCAAACTACCTTATAAACATTTTGCATGCAGTGCTTTAATAACACGTACGATATCTTTAATTTTGTAAATCACAAAAAAAGCTAAAATTGTTGTAACTACAATTCCAGCAACTATTTTTTTTTCTTGAGAAAGGTGTAAAAAATAAAATATATATTATATAATTATAATAATATATTATATATATATATGTATATATTATATATATATATATATTATATATATATTATATATATATATATAATATATATATATATAGTATATATATATTATATATATATATATATATATTCAGAGGGAAATCCGCTCATTTAAGGGTAGTCCGCTAGCGCACCTCCGCACCTTGAGAAAACGTAGTCCGCTAGCGCCCTCCGCACTTATTCAGACAATCAAACCTCCGCTATTGCAAGTCCGCACCTTCGCACGTCTTCTCGCTAAAATGTGCGACCTTCACAAAAAAAGATTAATAATAAATACGTAAATAGTATATATCTACAAAAAAATTTTATTTATATATTATATGAAAAAATTGAATGAATATTTACAAAATATCAAGATTTTCCACTTCCTCCTCAATGTCGTCTCAAAGGACAAGAGATCCATATTACCTTTCAAAAAGAATAGCTGCTCAAAAATTAAAAGCAGTTAAGCTGACCTCTTTGCCCTCAAAATATCCCCACCAATTCCCTAAATATTCGCTCTACAGCCGCAGAACTAGGGAGAGGTTATTATAGTTTTATGAACAAGTTCAACAAATTTCTCCTATGCTGAAAGGGAAAGAGGTCCTTGGTGAGAGGAGTGCTGGTGTTAGTTCACCTCCAGCAGCCCATTGCTAATTTAAGGTCCTCACCTAAATCATTCTGGCTCCCTTCTGAAATATTTGACCACCTGTCCACCCATAAGGAGGTCTATTTCGTCCAAGGACTTTAGTAGAATCCATGAAAGCTCGACTCCTGCAGTCGATGCAATGCTACGTTATTCAGCTCGGTAGCTATAATATAGATATATATATATATAATATTATAACATATATAATATATATAATATATATAATATATATATATATTATATATATATTATATATTATATATATATATATTATATTATATATAAATATATATATATATACTATATATATATAATATATTTATATATATATATATAATATATATATATATACTTATATATATATATATTTATATATATATATATACTATATATATATATTATATATATATATATACATTATAGTATATATATAGTATTATATATTATAACTATATAATATATATACTATAATATATTTTATATATTATATATATATATATATAGCTATATATATATAAAACACAACCTCCCCGCCAAAATCATCGACAACAATATATATATATATATTATATATTATATTAATATATATTAATATTTATATATAATATATATATATAGATTATATATATAAATATATATATATATATATTAATATATATATAGATATATATATTATATATATATATATATATATATATATATATATATATATATGTGTTATCAGTTCTGTGTAAAACCAAATCTCTATAGTATATATATATATAGTATATATATAGTAATATAATATATATATATATATATATATATATATATATATATATATAATATTTCTATAAAAAACAAATATATATATATATATATATATATATTTGGGTTTTACACCGAATTGATTTAGATATTGCCTAGTTATTTATAGTAATTAATATATTAATTAAGTTAATAAATTTAAATATTTGGAATGCTGTCTATAATGCAGTATACTTGGTATTGATTATATATGGTACCTTTAAGGAGGTTGGAAAGATTATTTTTTTGGAAGTTAATTAATAAAAACAATGGTTTAGACTAAAAGTATAATAGAAAAAAGATAAAAATTTTTTTTTTTTTTTAAACCAAAAAGAATCTAAATAAGGAAACTATTTTTTCATTTTTTAAAAAGGTTCGGAACAAATGAGCGGGAAACTTTTTTTGATCCGCACGTGCAAGTCGGCTAATTTTGACGACCCCGCACCTCCGCTAGTCCGCACCTATTCTGGTAGTCCGCTCGGAGCGAACTAGCGGACTAGCGGACTAAAGAGCGGAAGTGCCCACCTTCTGATATATATATATATATATATAGTATATATATATATATATATATATATATATATATATATATATATATAGTATATATATATATATATATATATATATATATATAATATATTATATATATAATATTATATATATATATATATATATATAATATTATATATATATACTCTTCGTCAAAATAATCGCACCAGTATGGTAAAAATATTCACTCGCAAGAAGAGGGAAGGCCCTAACCCATGAAACCCCACATCAACAGCAAACGGACAGCATCAGTGTAACCTTATGTAACAACCTGCAAAGAATCGGCTGCAGTACTGTGCCGTCACCCGCGATAAATTTAGGAAAAAACATAAAAAACGTAACTAGACCCTGGGAGAGTTGGGGGTAGGTTATGTCGGGGGTATAATGGAGCGAGGGATCATTCACGTACGAAGCGACTCCGATAAACATGGAGAGGATAGTGCTTAACTATCAAGAGATCAGTGCGTGCATATAACAACACTCCACGCCGAAAGACACGGGTACCGGGCACTTGATCGAGGTTCGGTGTAGCGCACACAACGATTAGCACGGATGGTCCAACGGTACCAGGGAAACCTGACATATGATTTCTGATGAGGACAAGGTTAGGCCATGGCCACGACACCCCTTGGAGACACGAATATTATACGTCTACGTGCCATTACGAAATCGCCACACAACGGGCAAGACATCTGTAGGTTTACAGCTGGTGTAGGTACACGCACCAGGAATGAGTTGAAATACCAGTGCGTCGACCGCCTTGAGACATATTACCGGCCCCGGGGCCTGCCATAGGTCTACTGCTCACCACTGACATTGAAGGGCGCGACTGGCATTTGCCGAGAACACATCCATTGGACGGTCGACGATTGGGCAAAGGTGCTCTCTTTACGGACGAGGTCGATAGTGTCTTTGTATGCCTCGCGACAGGGGCTAGAGTTTATACCGACTACCGACGGAGAGGTTCGCGCAATGCAATGTTGCTGCAGGTGCCGCCGTTTGAAGGTGGGTCGGTTATGGTCTGGGAGGCCATTTCTCTTTTCGGGGCCTTTGGAGTGCACTATTCGATGGAGGCCACTCTTGCAGCGTTAAGTATATCACAGTTCATCCTCGAATCATAGTCGTGCTTGTATGCCCCCTATATCGGTAACTCTTTCATCCTAATGCATGACAATGCAAGACCCCACAAGGCAAAATGTGTGAACGACTACCTTTGGACGGTTTATATTACGGCGTTGGAGTGGCCAGCATATTGTCCGGACCTGCAGCCCAATCGAACCATTGTGGGATTATCCTGAAAACGGTCGGATCCGACAGGCTTCAACCCCCTAAAATGAACCTTCCATACCTGCGATTAGGCACTGCCACGACGTTATGGGATCAAATCACTGTCCAGGACATTCACTCACTCATCGAGAGCATGCCAGGACGGTGTCAGGCAGTCATCCGTGCCAGAGTTGGTCATACACGGTATTGAGACAGACCCAACACTCCACGCGTGCGTAGCCATACGTACCAACATTGTGTGTTTGCAGCGGCCGAACCTTTCGAACCCTACTACGAGACCCTTTGGCCGCACCTTGGGCTCAAACTCTATCAACCTACCGTTCTGGGGAGGAATCCACCATGCTATTGTCATTGTCAAAAAGTGTCCTTCGCGTTCTTTCAAACCTTTTTCTACCCTTCCTCGCCACGTATCTTTGTTGGTGCGTTTATTTTGATAAGTAGATATATATATAATGGGTATAAATTAGGTTATAAAAATTTGGGGCCCTAGGGCAACAGGGCTTTTAAATTATTTATATATATATTTATATATATATAATATATATTAAATATATTTAAATTTATTATTTATAATATATATATATATATATATATATATATATATATATTAATATAATATATATATATATATTATATATTAGAGAGAGAGAGAGATTGGAGAGAGAGAGAGAGAGATTCAAAATCTTTTTTCAAATTATTTTCGTACGATTTTCACTGGGCTTGAACGAAAATTTACGTTCCCGAGATTTTCGTATCTTTTCGATCGTTCAGCAAGGTATGATGACCGGCCTGGCCCAGTATAATATTATACGAAAAATAAAAATTTACGTACGCCCATAGATTAGAATTTTACTCTTAGGAACAGAGTAGGAAGGAAAAATTTCAAATGGAATTTAATTATGTATAATTGTTATTACTAAGTGTTGATTTCTTTAAATTTATTTTATAAATCAGTTTCTTTTTACACTTTCGTATAAAACTAATAATTTTATTTTACTTTACCATTTAAATTATTTTTATTTAAAAAAAACTAAAATATGGGAGGAGCTACCTACCCTGCCTACCCTATGTACGCCCCTGATATATATTATATATATATATTTTATATATATATATATATATATATATATATATATATATATATTATATACTATTATAGTATATATATATTATATTATAATTATATATATACTATATATATACAACCATAACCTTACTCTTATCTACGTTTACTTTATATATATTAGGGTTATGACAAAAAATAAAAATCAATTCCTGCTATTGATTTTAAT
Source organism: Trachelipus rathkii (assembly GCA_015478945.1). Taxonomy (NCBI): domain Eukaryota; kingdom Metazoa; phylum Arthropoda; class Malacostraca; order Isopoda; family Trachelipodidae; genus Trachelipus; species Trachelipus rathkii. The sequence continues at coordinate 29,213 of JABUQX010044127.1, read as the reverse complement.
GAACATTTTGGTACAAAATACAAATCTGTTAGTTATACCGATATATTTTTAAAAAATATCCCCCACCGGGGGGTTGAAATTTCGATTATTTTTCCAAATATTACAGAATACAAATCATATGTTGTTGGTAGCAACAAATCTTAAATGCAAGTATTTATCCATTTTGCTGATTTCATGTAGTTCTTCCATTACCTTCACAGCCCTCTCGGCAATCATATTCGAGCGTGGTATATCAATTACAGATGTTGCCTTTACCCAATGCGTTTTTAGGCACTTGAGTGCACCGGTACATTCCAACTCGGTTATAGCAGTCGAGAGTCTGTCATAAATTACTTCACTGTATTTTTGGTCTGTGAACCAGGCTTCTTGCCACGTGTTGGCGATAAAGCGTGCAGAAAGCTGCAGAGGGCTGCGCCACGATGGCAGCAAAAAATATGCAATTAGCGTATATATAGCTCTTGAGTTCCATCTTGCATTGTGTAATGATGGCAGCTTTTTCCAGTTAATTACAGGAAACTTACCATGCTTTTCGTAATATTGATATGCCATGCACAGTTCAAATAAGAACTTAAAATCGTCTCTCCAACCGGGGTTCCTGTACTCACGTACTTCTTCCTCTGCCTCTGCCTTATAATCATTCTTTAATTCCTCGTAGTTTTCCTCCAATATGTCAATGAATTTGTATTCCAAACTTGGTTTGGTAGTTTGTTTTGACAGAAAATTGTCCAGAACATGCCTCAATATTCTATCTAATATATGATGCTGGCACCCTATGTATTGGGGTTTCGTTGAACCAATCCCAGTTATGGTTTTCTGTAATCTTACAACAACGCCATTCAATTTTACATCACTGGCCAAGCATTATAGTCATCAATAATAGTCTTTAACGCATCATATACATCTTGTGAAGAACCACTATTGCATCGTACTACTCCAAGTCTAATTTCCCTTGTTACACTGGTAAGACAAACAACCTGGTACTCTTTTTTTTGATAGTCTTTTGCCATCGAAGTGAAGACAAAAATCACTTTCTTCCTTCAGAAGTTTTTTAATTTGATTCACCTTTTTTTCTGCATTTCTAATGACTCCCCGCCATACACCTGATTGTGTTGGTGTTGGAAGAGTCACACCTTCAGCAAGACTTGCACAGACCTTTGAAGCTTTTTTCGTTGATAAGGAAAGGCGAGTCACTAAAGTTGTAGCTTGCTTTGTCACAGATGGTTTTTTTCTCTTAGATGTCTCTGTATCAGAAAAGCTATCAGTGGTGCTGCTTTCACTGTTGCTTGTTTCGCTCTGTACTTCCATATCATGTGAACTAGTGCTTGGTTCATGTAATATTGGTAAAAGTCGTAGTCTTTTTGAAGGATGAACTGATGACGCTGGCGCGGGCTTATGAATAACATACCCAACTTTACCGTGAGACTCCATTTGTTTATGATGAAGCTCTTTATCCTCCTTAGATAGCCACGTACCATGAATATTAGTTATGTCAAAAATATTTTGTAAATCATTCAAAAACGCTTCTGACGGCCTACGTTGAATTTTTTCATGCAAAGTTAGAAGTTTCTTTACTCGTGCATGTATGGCTTGCTGACTGAGGATAGGAAAGCTGAACTTTTCCCATAGCTTAGTTAATTCCTTGGTGATTTGTTTAATTCTAGTACTTTTAAGTTTGCTTTGTTTCAATAGCGAGTAATATCTCCCCAAAATATG
>JABUQX010044127.1:15000-22500 GCA_015478945.1 Trachelipus rathkii | reverse complement strand
TATATCACTAACACATCTGCCATAGAGCTTCCCTATTAACTCTTCATACGCCTGTTGCAAATCCATAAAACCTAAATACATTTATTCTTCTTCTCCCTCATTTTCTCAACATTTGTTTCAATGTAAAGATTTGAGCCACACACACACTTCCTCTACCACTCCTAAACGGACCTTGTTCTTCACCAACAGTCCTTCAGTCACTCGACGCCTCTTTCGACCAAAATACCATGCCATATACCTTCCCTACAACCCCTAATAATAATAATAATAATAAATAATAATAATAAAATAATAATAATATAATTAATAATAATAATAATAATAATAATAATAATAATAATAATAATAATAATAATAATAATAATAATAATAATAATAATAATAATAATAATAATAAATAAATAAATAAATAAATAATAATATCGGTAGTCGGTTGGTCGATCGAACACCTTGGTCTCGAGTTTGAGAGGTTTTAGGCCTACCCGAACTCACTCATTCGGAGCGCGTCAAAAGGGCCGTAGCGAGTTATATTTAGCTACCTCTCGGGGAGAGGTACCTCCTATATACATCCTAGCGACTTGAAAATTCGCGTGTAACGAGCTTAACACCTACATAGAACATATATTAAGTTTCAAAGCGATAGCTCTAATAGTTTTTGAGAAAAAGGTGTAGGCTCTCCGGACGTAGCATAACTACTATATATATATATATATATATATATATATATATATATATATAAAATATATATATATATATATATATATATTTATATATATATATCATCTAAATTTATATATATCTATTAATTTTATATATATATATATAATATTATATATATATATATATATATATATATATATATATATATCCGGACGTATATTATATATATATATATATATATATATATAACCAAATTAAATTCACATTATTCACTAGTTATTGCTAATTTAAAATAGTTTTCTTTAATTCAAAATTAAATTCTATGATTAACTATAGTATTTCAAGTTAGTTTTTTATTGAAGATTTAGAATTTAAATATTAATTTCTGGTATCTGAAATATGCATTAAGAACAAATAAATGTTTTCTTTATTTTTTTTTTTTTTTAATTAAACGAGTGTTTTATTTGATTCCTAAGAAAAAAAAAACAACGTAAAAAATTAAATTCGCGATGTGTACAGTGTACACTGTCTAAAAATTTTTAACTCTGCTATTTCGGATGAGCTGAGCCGTCACGTTTTATAAAGTGATTTAAAAAAATAGCATATATTCAATGCAACGATTCTAACTTTTTTGTTTATATTTTAAATAATCTTTTATATTTATTATGTAATATTTCTTTCATATATGGCCAATTTTCCATAAAAATAAGAAGTGAAGTTTATTTATGAAATTTGAAGAAAATCGATCGTTTCTATAATGATAACTCGGGCTAGCCCGAGTAAATCACGAATGCAGGAGTTGCGCCCAATATATATATATATATATATTATTATATTATATTATTAATATATTATATATATATATATATATATATATATATATGATATATAATATATATATATATATATATATATATAATATAGTATATATATATATATTATTATCGCATATAGTAATATATTATATATATATATATATAATATATATATATATAGTGTATAGATATATGTATACCTATAAAATATATTATTATTATATATATATATAGTATATATAATATATATAATTCAACAAGAACGTATATATATATATATATATATATATATATTATTATTATATATAATATATATATATATAGTAATATATTTATATAATATATATTATATATATATATATATATATATATATATGTTCTTGTTGATTATCAGCTATATATATATATATATATATATTATATATATATATATATATATATATATATATATATATATATATATATATATATATATATATATATATATATATATAATATATATATAATATATCCTTTATATATAAATAAATATGTTATTATTATATATATATATATATACTATTATATATAATATATATTATATATATATATATATATTATATATATATATATATATATATATATATATATATATTATATGTGTTTTTTTTTTTTCTCAACATAGATTTAAAGCTAAGCCGATTTTAATTTTTAAAATCTACTAAATCGAACGCAATGAACAGCAACGCCTCATAGTGTTAAAAGATTGAACTTTTTTTCTAATAAGTTAGTTAGTTATTTATTGAAAATAATGGAAGTGAAATAAATTACTAATATAAGTTTAATTAAATGGAAAGTGAAATAAATTAATAACATGAGTTTAGTGAGGTTAAATTACTAATTATAAGTTTGGTTAAGTAAGATTTAAATAATATTCAAAAAAATAATTAGGATTTGTTTTTTTTAACATTTTTAAAGATGTGAAGCTCACTAATTAGAATTAGCGACAAAATTGTGAAATTTTTTGTTTTTACAGTTATACAAGTTCTGAAACAATGAAAAATGAAACAAATTATAATCTTGAATGGTTTCACAATAACATTTTAACAGAAATTGATGCAGTGAAATTTTTCCAAAAACTAAATTATGTAACAATGCTCATGAAATGGAAATTGCATTTCGAGAAAAAATAGCACACGTATGGAAATGTAATGTTTACCCATGTAGGAAAGTTAACAATAGACTATAACAAATATATGCGTGAGGTAATATATATATATATATATATATATATATATATATATATATATATATATATATATATATATATATATATATAATATATATATATATATATATAATATATATATGCAATAGGTAATATATATATATATATATATATATCTGGCATAATTACTGAACGTGATCATTAGAATTTATCTCGAAAGAATGACACTTACAGAAAACCAATTACATATATTGGAATCACGTATAAAAGCTAATTATAAGGGATAGTCGCTTTAATGATTTAAAACTAAGAAAAATTAAAATAAAAGAAAACATATTTTCCATTTGGGGGCTCGAGCCGATTGGGGATGGAGGCGAGAGACGCCCGACTCCTTGATATCTATGTTGGTCTACTCATTCTAGGGTTATTCGTTAGGTTTTAAATGCATGTAAAACGACTTTAACCATATACTAAGCTTGTATATCGCTGGTTCCAAAATGTGTAATTTTGTTTTCTGATAAGTTGTTCTGTACTACTCGAGTATTTTTTTTTACATTCTGTTAATAAGCTTTCACTCTGATTTCAAATATGTAATGTGGTTTTTCTGTAAGTGTCATACTTTTCGAGATAGTTCTACTGATCACGTTCAGTTAAAATTATGCTATATATATATATATATATGTATTATAATATATAGATATATATAAATATATATTATATATATATATATATATATATTATATATATATATATATATATATTATATTAGGAAACTATTCCTTTAAAGGAAGTTAACCGATATAAATCGAACGAACGATGTAATCGATTTTTTTTCTTCGATTTTTATTTCAAGGCAATAGTGCGTTAAGGTTGCCAATAAGGTTTTTTTTTTTTAAACGGAAAAATACCCACGGGTAAACCGCAAAGATGGAAAGTGTCAGGGTCTCTCGGCCTCAGCGGGAGACGGCTCGAGCCCCTTAAAAAAGAATAAAAAAGAAAATATAAAAATTAACATATAAAAATTAACGTGATAAAAAAAAAAAGCAACTTGTGGAAACTCTCGGGATCTTCTATTGGAGTTTTAGCTAACACGTCACACTGCAGGGATGCACTAGCAGCAGAAGTTCTTGCGATCTTCGATGTTATCACGCCCACAAGTTGCTAGTTCTGTCCTTTAATCCCCTTCTGTACATATAAAGATATATATATATATATAATATATTAATATATATATATATATATATATATATATATATATATAATATATATTATATATATATAATATAATATATATATACTATATATATATGACTGTGAAACTCTATTATTATTATAAAGTGTTCTTTCCAATTTTTTTACTTTTATTTCATACGAGAACTTGTTAATATTAATTAATACGAGTAGTAATACCGTTATAGTAAGGAAATAACAATAAGGCAAAATTCTTATAAAAAAAAAAAAATGTTCGAATCCATGCAATCGATATGTATATGGAAGTGGATGCTGATAACAGACATGATCCTATATATATATATATATATATATATATAATATATTATATATATTCTTTTTTTTATATATATATATATAGATATATATATATATATATATATATATATATATATATATATATATTATATAATATATACTACTATATATATATATATATATATATATATATATATATAATATATATATATATAATATATAATATATATATATATATAATATAGTATATAGTAATAAAGTGTATAAATATATTACATTAAACTATTAATTATAAAATAATGTTAATTTAAAATTAACATTTACTAAAATAAGTTAAGATTTATGGATTTTTTTTTACCCTAAACATGAAAAATTTCAAAACAAAAATTGTAAATTGTTAACCTATATTTTATGATTCAGAGAAACGGTGGCCATCAAATTCACATGAAACCATATATTATATAAATATATAATTATATATATATATTATATATATATATATATATATTATAATACTAGGCACTTTCCCTTTAAAGATTTACATAAAAATATCAGATATCGAAATATCGCTGAACACTAATCTTCTACCCATGCACTGTGACGTATTAACTTAAACTCCAATAGATGAAGAGAAAAAGTTGCCACATGTTGCTTTTTATATCATGTTAATTTTTATATTGTAATTTTGTTTTAATTTTTTTTTAATTTATTATGATTAGCGGTCGAGCCGACGGAGGGACAGAGGGGGGGACGAAGTCCCCCCCGTCGTCCCCCGCTGAGGCCGAGAGACCCTGACTCTTTGACATCTTTGCTATTTAATCTTGGGTATTCCTTTAGTGTAAAAAAAAAAAAAAACTTTTTGTCAACCTTCACGCTTTATTGCCTTGAAATAATCGAAAAAAAATCGATTACATCGATCGCTCGTTCGATATATGATCGCGGTTTAAACATCTTTTAAAGGGAAAGTTCCTATTATATATATATATATATATATATATATATTATATATATATATATATATATATATATATATATATATTATATATACACACACAAAGGGGAGTGAGGTTTCTTTAATTTTATAACATTTAGAGGGAATTGGTTTCTCAGCACAGGTGATAATTAAAAAAAAAATTATTGTCACCCTTAAACTTTTTCTATCCTTAAAGCTAGCTTACACTACTGCTTTAAAGGGATAAAAAACAAAGAGCAACAAGTTACATTAAAAAGGCATTAAAAAAAACTCGAAGCATAACACCTAGAAAAAGCACTTAAAGACTAGAAATGCACTAAAAACCACTAAAAAATAATATTAAGTTCCCATGTAAAAACAATGCGTTAAAAAACTTTTTGTGCTTCTCGTTTTTACCCAATCGTAAAATAAAAATAAATATCGACTAATTAAAAAAAAAAAAAAAAAAACATAAAATGTTTAAAACATAGTGGTTACAGAACCAGTATATACAAAGCCTGAAAATATTAATAATCTATGACTGTAATGTAAAACTATTTATTTTGTAATTAATATTAAAATAAGCCTTTAATCAACAAAAATATGAAGTTTTAAAAAATAATTTATTTAATTTCTGAAACGTGTAATACGGTTAGCAACCACCAAATTTCTGCTGTCCTTTTTGAGGACCAAGCACATGTCAAAGGCCCTGGTGCTACTTTTTATCCTCAAACTAAAATTCCCATCTACTAGAAGCTGGATTGATATTATATATATATATATATATATGATATATAGTATATATATATATATATATATAATTATTATTATATATATTAATTATATATATATATTATATATTATATATTATATATATATATATTATATATATGAGTGTATATATTATATAAATTATATATAATAATTATATAATATAAAGTATTATATATATATATATATATTATATAATATATATATATATATAATATTATATAATATATATTATTATATATATATATATATATTATATATATTGATATATAATATATATATATTATATATATATTAGTGTGTGTAGGTGTGTGTGTGTGTTTGTGTGTGTGCGTGCTACTAATCGGTAATATATTAGGGTCTTATCAAAAATATTTAGAAAGAGGAATAAAAGATGCCTTTATGGTTCCATGTGTTGAATCCTTTAATGAGGGGGGAGAAAGAGAGAAGAAATTTGTGAAGGTGAACGTCTTCAATCTTTCTAAGAGAGCCTTTGAAGTCGATCCGAACTTAAGACATTAAACAATAAATAGTAAAAAAAAAAAATTAGGAAAGATATACCATATAAGCGGGACGAAAGCCACCACAGTCTTAACAAGCAACCCTGGGGAAACACCCTAAGATGAAGAAATTACATTCAGATAGAAGTAAGTAGAAGTATCATGCCAGATTGGAAAGGAAATTGGCGAAAGTAGAACACAATTGTTAGTCAAAATTATTAGGCAAACAGTAAAGCAATTAAAGGGTTTAATTTAATTTCTATCAATTGTAATAGTCTAAAATTAAATGCGTGTATTTGAAACAAACTCCAGGGTGCGTATAATCGTAAAAGGCGAGATGTATCTTTGTATTCCCAACATACAATCATTTACACACCAACCATAATAATTTTTAAAATAAATAAGATAAAAATAATAATTAGCATAATCAAGATAATGAGTTGAAAGCTCAGAAAACCCTAAAATTATTGATTGACTTCATAAAATGTCAAAAGTATTGTTTATCACCCCAGAAACCTCAAATTGGTGTGGACGGGTTGGCATGAAAGAAACTTCAAATTGGTTGATTGGTCCCAGAAAATCCCAAGGGGGATTGGTTGGCCACATAGAAACCTAAAATTAGTTAATTTGTCCCAAGAAATGATAAGGAGATATGTTGAAATCCCAAAAACCACAAATTGCATTTGAATTTTATATATAAAAAAATAAAAAAAATGAAACAAAAGTTTTCATCAATAAGAGCAGATTTCTCGAAATGTAATCGGCTTTTCACTCGATGGGAGATATAATCCAATGATATATATATATATATATATATATATATATATATATATATATATATATATATATATATATATCTATACTATATATATATGGAAATATAAATATATATATATATATATATATATATCTATATATATATATATAATATCACCTCTGGTGGGCAAATGACAGAGACCTACGAAGTTCCACCAGAGCTAGGAGAAATTTCCAAACCGGATCCAGTCCAAAGGCAGAAATGCCTCTATAAACGAGGCTTAAGTGTGCAAGTTATAGGTAGTTAGAAAAATAGATAAAGGAAGTGCTTTTCAGGCATTACCAGGTTAT